>LGSM01000279.1:0-41350 GCA_001314345.1 Phytophthora multivora
AACGCCAGCAGAAGGACGCTGTAGTAGTGGGTCGACATCCAGCTGATCAGCCTCTTGGTTATGTCGTTGACGACTCGCGTCGCCTTCCGAGACGTAGTCGGATACGCCGCCGCAGACGGATGCGCTCACAGCTCTGCCCCAGGCGGTGCTGTGAGCGGCTTGGTCTTCAAACTCGATGGAGAAGGCGCCTTGTTGTACCTTGGTAAATCCAAAAGTGAGAAGAGCTCGCTCGCTCGAACGGACCACCCTACGCTATAGTCTTTAGTGCTATAATTGACAGGGGAAGGCTGGAGAAGGTTGATGAACCCAGCTCGGAGGGACAGGAGAAGGCTACACTGCAAAGCCTACGAATTGCCACGTACTTGAAGTTGCAACAGGTCGGACCAATTTGATGCAGCAACATACATGTCATGTACGTACTACATGCAAGGCAAGAGCGTAAGAACCTCTACACTTGCCTCCTAAAAAAACGAAGAAAACCGTTGCGCCGGTTGATTTTTCGTGTCCAGTGAAAACCGCAGAAGCCAAGATTTTAGATAATTTTGCGCCTGATAGTCTTGGAGCAATAATCATAAAAATGACATTTCATTTCTACTGTAGCGGTGATCGGTCTGGAGGTCAGTGACGGAGGGGACCACGGTTCTAAGCGGAAATGAACCCACGTTTGCTTGGGCTTTCACGCGCGACACCTGCGTCGACTCGGTCAGGACCCGCGACACCCCTTGCCACGTACATAACCCCACCAGACACTTCCTCCTGTTCTCGAACAAACCGTTTGCTGAGCCGTGTGCGTTCCAAGCCGAAATACCAAAATACGGTACAAAACCTGTTCTTCAATACAAAAACCAAAGTAAAAAAGTAAAGTTGTTGTACCCTGTTCTGTCAAATCTACTGATTCCCTTTAAACCCGATCATATCGATTGCTACAGGTTTCAACCGGAATCTTTTGCCATTTGCCACGCGGCAGGTCACTTTGGTTTTTCCAGGTAGAAAGAGCACAAGAGTGAGTGGAAAACCCAATTGACAAATGGCGGATGTCGCGTTCCGCTACGAGCTGGAGACGCCCCAGGCCGTGCTGAAGCACCTGGGCGTCACGGAGGAGCAGGGCCTGTCGACCACCGAAGTGGAGAAGCGCCGCGCCGAGCACGGCTTCAATGAACTGGACAAGGAAGAAGGCACGCCCCTGTGGAAGCTGGTACTGGAGCAGTTCGACGACGCGCTGGTTAAGATCCTGCTGGGTGCCGCAGTGGTGTCCTTCGCCTTGGCTTTCTTCGAGGAAGGCGCCGAGGAAGGCATCGGCGCCTTCGTGGAGCCCTTGGTGATCCTCGTCATCCTCGTACTTAACGCAATCGTGGGCGTGTGGCAAGAGTCCAATGCGGAGGCCGCGCTAGAGGCCCTGAAAGACCTGCAGCCGGAGAACGCACGCGTCATGCGTGACGGGGAGATGGTGACGTTGCCCGCTCGCGAGCTCGTGCCCGGAGACGTGGTGGAGATTCGTGTGGGCGATAAAGTTCCCGCTGACCTACGCCTTTTGTCAATGAAAACGACGGCCATCCGTGTGGAACAGGCCCAAATGACGGGAGAATCCACGTCGGTGAACAAGGACATCGACGCGCTGCCCCAAGGAACGGAGAACATCATCCAGGCGAAAACTAACATGCTGTTTGCGGCCACAGTGGTCGTGAACGGTCTGGGCAACGGAGTTGTGACTGAAGTGGGCATGAAGACGGAGATCGGCAAGATCCAGCAGTCCGTGCAGGACGCCTCGAAGGAGGAGGAGGACACGCCGCTTACCAAAAAGCTGGACGAGTTCGGAGAGCTGCTGTCCAAGGTTATCGCCATCATTTGCATCGTGGTGTGGATCATCAACTACAAGAACTTCTTCGACCCGATTTACGGCTCGGTGTTCAAGGGCTGCATCTACTACTTCAAGATCGCTGTGGCCTTGGCCGTGGCTGCTATCCCTGAGGGTCTGCCGGCTGTCATCACCACGTGCCTGGCGCTAGGCACGAGGAAGATGGCCAAGAAGAACGCCATTGTGCGCAAGCTTCCCTCTGTGGAGACTCTGGGCTGCACGACGGTCATTTGCTCGGACAAGACGGGCACGCTCACCACCAACGAGATGTCGTGCATCACGTTCTCACACCTGGGCAAGTCGGAGACGGAGCTGGTGACGTACGATGTCGAGGGACACACGTATGCTCCTATTGGCAAGGTTGATGGCGCTCCGCTTGGCCAGTTCAAGGCTGTGACGTCGCTGGCCACTGTCTGCTCGCTGTGTAACGAGTCAGCTATTGAGTTCCACGAGGGCAAGTACATTCGTGTCGGTGAACCTACCGAGGCTGCTCTGAAGGTGCTGGTGGAGAAGATCGGCTTCCCCCACGACGGTGCCAAGCAGGCGGAGATGCAGTCGTTGCGTGCTTCCAACCCCGAGAAGGCCGTTCAGTTCTGCAACGAGTTCCTGGAGGAGCAGAACAAGAAGTTGGCTGTGCTAGAGTTCTCGCGTGACCGTAAGTCGATGTCGGTGCTGTGCTCCAAGTCTGGTGCTTCGTCGCAGCGCGCTACCCGCTCGTCGACCTCGAACCAGAACCTTTTGCTGGTGAAAGGTGCCCCTGAGGGCCTCATTGACCGTTGTACCCACGTGGAGCTGGGCGACGGAACTGTTAAGCCGTTGACCGACGCTGGCCGCCAAGTGCTTTTGTCGCAGGTGTCCAGCCTGGCTCGCAAGTCGCTTCGTTGCCTTGCTCTGGCTAAGAAGGAGGACCTTGGCGAGCTTGGCTCGTACGACGGCGACCGCCACCACCCGGCTCACAAGCTGCTGGAACGCACGGAGAACTTCGCTGCGATCGAGTCTGGTCTGACCTTCATTGGTCTTGCCAGCATGCTGGACCCCCCTCGCCCCGAGGTGCGCCCCATGATTGAAACGTGCCACACGGCCGGCATCCGCGTCATCTGCATTACGGGTGACAACAAGCTGACTGCGGAGAGTATCTGCCACAAGATCGGCATCTTCAAGGATGGCGATGACCTTTCCACGCGTTCGTTCACGGGCGCTGAGTTCTTTGCTCTGCCGCTGGAGAAGCGCAACGAATACCTGTCGGACGGCCATGGTATGGTGTTCTCGCGTACGGAGCCCAAGCACAAGCAGCAGCTTGTGAAGATGCTGAAGCAGCTGGGTGAGGTCACTGCCATGACTGGTGACGGTGTGAACGATGCTCCTGCTCTGAAGCAGGCTGATATTGGTATTGCTATGGGTATTACCGGTACGGAGGTCGCGAAGGAGGCCGCAGACATGGTTCTTGCTGACGACAACTTCGCTACGATTGTGGCTGCCGTTGAGGAGGGTCGTGCCATCTACAACAACATGCAGGCGTTCATCCGCTATCTGATCTCGTCAAACATTGGCGAGGTGGCCGCGATCTTCTTCACGGCTGCTCTTGGACTTCCGGAGGGTTTGATCCCCGTGCAGCTGCTATGGGTGAACCTGGTCACTGACGGACCTCCGGCTACGGCTCTTGGATTCAACCCGCCTGACGCTGACATCATGAAGAAGCCGCCTCGCCGCAGCGACGACGCTCTGATCACTGGCTGGGTGTTCTTCCGGTACATGGTTGTCGGTATTTACGTGGGTTTCGCTTGCGTTGGTGTTTTCGCGTACTGGTACATGTACTACGAGGCTTCGGGCGATGGCCACACACTGATCACGTTCGACCAGCTGACCCACTGGACCAAGTGCCACGAGTGGGAGAACTTCACGGTCAACAACTTCGATGGCATGGATTTCTCGTCGGACCCTTGCCGTTACTTCACCGACGGCAAGAGGACGGCGTCGACGCTTTCGCTTTCCGTGCTGGTTGCCATTGAGATGTTCAACGCCCTGAACGCGCTTTCCGAGGATGGCAGTCTGATTACCATGCCGCCCTGGTCCAACCCGTACCTGATGATCGCCATGGTGGTGTCGTTCGTGATGCACTTCGTGATCCTGTACGTGGACGTGCTTGCCGACACGTTCAGTGTGATCCCGCTGGACTTGAACGAGTGG
The DNA here is from genome assembly GCA_001314345.1 of Phytophthora multivora. Taxonomy (NCBI): domain Eukaryota; phylum Oomycota; class Peronosporomycetes; order Peronosporales; family Peronosporaceae; genus Phytophthora; species Phytophthora multivora. The sequence goes on from LGSM01000279.1 coordinate 4,043, forward strand.
CTCGTGGTGCTGGCGTTCTCGCTGCCGGTGATTCTCATCGACGAGGTGCTCAAGTTCGTCGGCCGCCGCATGCACGCGCGTGAGCTCAAGGAGCGCATGGAGGAGTGGGAGAAGAAGACCCAGTAGACGGACGTACTAGGAAGATGCCGGATCGTTTTCGCTCTTGTGGACATTTGCTGCAAAGAGATGAAGACATCGGCGGCTCGTGCGCCAACTGGAAGTGCTCGACCCCATCAATCGAAGCAGCAGCCTTCTCGTTCTGGCGCGGCGATCTTGTGGAAACGATGCATGCTAGAGCGAAAGCGAGACGGCAGTATTAGAAAACTGAATAAACACGACCTCATGCGCCTTGCTTTATTGATGGTGTACTGTAGCAGGTTACGCTTCGAGCAGTGTAGCTTGCAATTGGTACTACATGTACTTGCGCTTCGCTAAACACAATGACAGCAGTACTGTAAGCCATGCAAATTGCATTGCAAGGTCCACTGATGACTTCAACCATCAGTCACAAGATCGCATTTCCGATGTGCCCAACACTTGTCGCGGATCACTCCAGAGCAGAAAGGAAACCCTGACCAGATGCGGCGATCGCCAATCGTTGGAATCAAGAAAGCTGCTCGGGAGTTTTTCGGTTAAACTTCAGCTTTCAGCCCTTGATGCCGAGAAGTTTTTAGGCAATTTGCCAAGTGGGCAATTCTTGAGGGATGGAGGCCGATGCATGTCAAATAGAAATGCATCACATGATTTATTGGGGGCATTTTATGCCAATTCTTAGTCCGCGTTCGTGTGCAGCTTTCTCCACCGATATACACACCCAAAGACTGTCGACTGCTCATTTGTGTCAAGTGAAGCGCGTTTCACTCGTCAAGCGCCAGAATGCACGGCGGAAAGCCGCATCAGATATGCATGCCATATTGCAGCCGGAAATACAGCAAGTTACTGCACCAGATTATAAGACTAAAGAAGGTCTTCCAGCTGGTGCTTCTCGTTCCCAATTTTTGTTCTGGCATCCATTTCTTTTCTCCCCGTTCCTTTTTGGATTCCACCGGAGAATCCCTCCACATGTAAAGTTCAAGTAGATCGCAAGCAACAGATAAACACTTTAGCAACATTTTCTCTCCATTGCCTTTGCCAATGTTGGGCGAACAAAAAGCATTGGATAGACTTCGTCGTCGCGTTGCCGTCCGAGAGCATTCCCACCCAAGCACGCCAGCAACACATCCCGTGCCAGCAGATTAGTTACCACGTGGTGTGGACCACCACATTTGCACCTCTTACATTCGATACAATACGACCTCACAGTTTAACTAACCTCAGAGCACATAGATCCTCCAGCTTCCTCCTGCAACGCTGGATTTCCCACATTAAATCTCACAATCTGCCATGGTCCATCTCCACTAATCCGCCCTGTCGCCCCAAATTCAAAATGGCTCACGTTTCCTCAGTTGGGATTTTGGGAGCTTCCGCGCAGTGTCATTGTGTTTAACCGACGAAGAAAAGCATGAAGTACATGGCTCGAAGCGACCTGTGGCTATCCGCCCACGAGGATCCAGCGGACGAGCGCCACAGCATGAGCTTCCCCCTCGTACGCGCCAGCAAGTCCGTGGACGAGATGAGTCGGCTGCGGAAACTCACGTCGCTCACGTACTTAGGCGGGAAGTTACGCGGCATGTTCCACCGCGAACACCGCGACACCATCGTGTGCGAGGAGGACGAGGAGAGTCCCGGAAGCAAGCGCAATATTTATGACATCATCCGCCGCAACGAGGAGAGCTCGAGCTTCGACCGATTGGCCAAGTTCAGCGACGCCGTGCCCGCTGTCCGCCCCGTGACGTTCTCGCAGAGCGCGTCAATGCCTGAGAGTTATGAGCCCAGCAAGGAGCAGCGCTGGTGCGTCAACTGCTCCAAGTGTTTCCAGCGCGGGCTCAGCCGCTTCGACCAGTACTGCGGACTGGACTGCAAGACGGCGCACCGAATGCGCCAGTCCGCGTCTCACTACGTGGCCGCGCAGTCGTCTTCTTTGATCTCAGAGCAGACGCTGGCGGTGCGCGCTGCAGCGACACGTCCTCCGCCGCATTTCACGACCCATTCAACTGCTACATGTAGCCAAAGACGCGGGTGAATGGAGACAAGCTTGAAAGAGCACAGGTAGCTTCGGAGGGAGGGGGTTGACGAGATATGAGCCAAGAGGGAGGAGACCCGCACCCAGGCGTGTATGATAGAAGGAGGATCGAGCAGTAGACCCGCTCGGCTATAAAGATATTAAGCACTATTTTAACCACCACCGACTTTTTTTAAAGTAAAAAAAACTTTAAAAAAGAGCATGTCAAGAATTCTGCATCTCTAACGTCAAGTATGTACCGTGATTACTAGTACTAACTCCGATTTTGTCGCAGATGCACATCGTTGGTACACTGTACCGATTACGGCTTTCTTGAAAGGGGGAGCTCAATTCAATCCGGAGTCAGATTGAGCTTAAGCTGAAGCTTTTTGGCGCTTCAAGAGCAGCGAATGGTGGCCGCCAACAAGATCGTAGTGTGCGACAACGGCACGGGGGTGCGTCCATTCCTCTCGTTGCTGTCTGTTGTCCCTTTCTCCATGCTAAACCCCTTGCTTTTTTTTTTTTTAATTTTAATTGTAAACAGTTCGTGAAGGCTGGTTTCGCCGCCGAGAACTTCCCCAAGGCGATTTTCCCGTCCCTTGTGGGTCGCCCCGTGCTGCGTGCCGAGGAGGCTGTGCAGTCGGACATTCTGCTTAAAGTATGGCCCTCCGTTTCTACGTTATTAAAACGTTGTTTTAACGAAAATACCCCCTTTTTGATACAGGATATTATGTTCGGAGACGAAGCTGCGGCGGTGCGGTCGAACCTGGAGATCACGTACCCCGTGGAGAACGGCATTGTGAAGAACTGGGACGACATGGAGAAGCTGTGGGACTACACGTTCAAGGAGCGTCTGGCCATCGACCCCAAGGGCTACCGCATTCTTCTCACTGAACCACCGCTCAACCCCAAGCGCAACCGTGAAAAACTGGTGGAGACCATGTTCGAGAAGTACAACTTCGAAGGCTGCAACATCACCACGCAGGCCATGCTCACCCTGTACGCCCAGGGTATCACCACCGGTGTGGTTATTGACACGGGCGATGGTGTCACACACGTCGTACCGGTTTTCCAGGGCTACGTGCCGCAGCACCTCATCTGCCGTCTGGACGTTGCAGGTCGCCACATCACCAATTACCTCATCAAGCTCATGCTGCTTCGTGGATACCCGCTCAACCGCACTGCTGACTTCGAGACGGCTCGTCAGATCAAGGAGAAGTGGTGCTACGTGGCCTACGACACGGACGCTGAGCGTAAACTGGCTCTGGAGACGACGATCCTCGAGGAGTCGTACGAGCTGCCGGATGGCCGTGTGGTGCGACTGGGTCGCGAACGCTTTGAGGCACCCGAGGCGCTGTTCAACCCGAGCTTGATTGACCGTGAAGGCGCTGGGCTGAGCGACATGGTGTTCGATATGTGCATGAAGGCCGATATCGATCTGCGCACCGAGTTCTTCAAGAACATCGTGCTGTCGGGCGGCTCCAGTATGTACCCGGGTCTGCCCAGTCGTCTGGAGAAGGACATCAAGCAGCGATACCTGACCGACGTGCTCAAGGGCGACAAGAGCCGTCTGAGCAAGTTCCGGCTGCGCATTAACGACCCGCCTCGCCGCAAACACCTCGTGTTCCAGGGTGGCAGTGTGCTGGCGGACGTCATGAAGGACAACGACGCCTTCTGGCTGCTAAAGAGCGAGTACGAAGAACAAGGTCTGCGCATCCTGGACAAGCTGCAGTAAATTCCAGAATCAACAAAAGCGTAGCTCTTTGCGTCCATGGTCCGATGATGCTGGTAGGATGCGATGTAGCCTGATACAAAAGTCAATTTCCACCTAAAAGCGTCGGCTTCAAACTGCTAGCAGAAGCGATTCCTTTCAGCTTTTTTGAAGCACGATCCTCACACAAGAATGGTCAACTGCAAACAACAATCGATTAACTAAATAGACCGACGTACCATCGTTAGCTACTGTTAGTCTTCCTCATCACTTGAAAACATCAAGTCCTCCATCATCTCATCGCCTCCGTTGTTCATGGCGAGTCCACTTTCATGACACACGTAAGCGTAGGCATCTTGCCCCACGGTCGCCAGCAACGGACCCATGAAAACATCGCGGACAAGTTGGAGATCCCGACCCGAGTCCAAGAATACTGCAGCTACGAGCGCTTCAAAGACGTCTGCAAACATCTTGGGCAGCGTGTGACTGTTTCCACCTGAAGAGGGACCTCTTGTCTTTGGCTTTCTGGACACTCCAATCGCTTCAAACGCCGGACTCAGCCCAGTATTCATCTCCGTGCTCGCGTACTTTCGCTCTATATGCGCAACCCGCTCCATCGTCTCCTGATCGATACGAACTGCACCGGCGAAAATGCACTCGTCAACGCCGAAACAAGCCAGCGCTGTCTTTCCTAATGCGTCATTCGATACTGTTGCGCTCTTCCACTGAGAAAGCGACCCCGGCAGCCACTTGTCGTACTTCAAAAAGGCGTAGGACAAGGTCAAGTATTCAATCAACGCATCGCCAAGGTACTCCAACCGCTCGTAGTCACCTTTCCACACGGTTTTCTTCTTCTTCTGAGTGCGCGACACAACCTCAATGTCTCCACCCCCAGTAGATCCATCCTTGGCATCCATTTGATCGATGTGTAGGACAAGTTGACCAACCGAAGGGTGCGTCACAGCCTCGAGCAGCAGCCTCTTGTTGCAGAATGTGTACTTCAGCCGCTGCTGGAGTAGCATGAGTCTCTTCGGGAGATCTTCGAACTGCGGCACCTTGAAATTCAAACTCAGAGGATGCTGAACACCTCCACGCGATGTCAGTGCTGCATCATACAGCTCATTCGGGAAGCAATCCGGGTAAAAGGGCTGCGCGAAGTTAGTGCTCGGGTGCTCTAAAACACTAACGCCAATCCACTTAAGAAAGTAGCGAGCACCCTTTTCCCCCTGACCGACAAGGTAAGCACCGGTGATTGCCTCTAAGACGTCAGCGATCCACTTTGCCGGCGCTACCACCGGATCGGGCGTCTTGCCCATGCACGATGGCTTCCAACACTGGAAAGGATGCTGCTCCACTTCGGCCGGATACAAAATGTAGTGGTGAAGGCGCGCTGCAAGTGCGAACTGATTCAGTCTGTCGTTGCGAATGATATCGCGCCGAAGCTGCGTCAATTGGCCCTCCTGAGAAATATCCTTTCGCTGCTCATACATGTACCACGAGGTCTCGAGTTTTAAGAACGTGTCCCCGAGGATTTCTAGCCGTTCGTAGGCAGGTTTTGTGGTCGCGTCATCCAGCAACGACATGTCGAGCTCCAGACCGATTTTCCCCATAAGGTGGGAGATCTGGCATTTGCGCTCGAATTCGTAAAGCAGCGGGACTAAGCCCATCACGTCGAACAAGCGGCTCTTAGTCAGGCGCAAACGTGATGTATACTGCGGGACTAACAAGCGCTCGTTATACTTGGTCTTGTATTGAGCAATGCTGCTTTCATCATTGTTGCGCTGCATGACTCGCCGAATGATCGGAACGATAGGAGGAATTTGGATGCCATAAATCAAAGGCTGGTCTCCATCGGCTTCTTCAAGCTGTTGTCGAGTATGCCAACGACCCAGGATCGGATTTCCTGGAGTTGACTTTCCGTTTTTCAAATGAGCAAGCCATGATTTGTCATCTGCCAAATATTCCTTGCGAATATCTTCCACCGTGCGGTCAGAAATGCTCTGCACCACGTAGCTGACATTGAGGCGATACGTTGGGACGCAGATCCACTCATCAATCGTGCCCGTGGTAGTTTCTGGGAAATCAGTAGTTGGAAGTGGCCATAATGGTTCAAGTAGCGGCTTCCCGATGATCTCGCGAACGTAATTCCAGTCCAAGGACAGTGTTGGCGGTTCAAGAGATTCATCCACCACGCTGGGCACTACCAAGTATCCCTTGTCATTTTGTTCGGAGAACTCATTCCACACGCCGTCGCTCTCAATTTCCACATTACGCACCCCGTCTTGTACCCCCATACACGCGAGCCGCATTACTACCAAGTGAAAGTGTAGTACATCGTGCAGCTCCTGCTTCGTTAAAGTAAGCTTCAATGGCCGCTTAGCCAGCGTTATTGGCTGGATCTCCGGTGACATCACACCACTCGTTGCAAAATCATAGCGCCAACCTGTGTTAGTGTTGCCAGTATACAGCTCGTTCGTCGACAATATCGCGTAGTGTGCTCCACTGAGGCCATAGAAGCACATTGTTGTCGACCACTCCTCCCCTTCCTCAATGCTACTGGCAGCTTCTCGCGTAAGACTCCGAATCGGTCGTAAACTTAATTCCTCCGCACTTACCGGCGGCAAATCATACGAAGACTGAGTCGACAAATCAGCAAGTTGCGCGGGAGCCTCGTCGGTCTCTCCAAGCACGATGGTATCATCACCTGTAGCCCCCTCAGTGTTGTTAATACTCGCTCCAGTACCATTCTCATCCTTATGAATACTGGTTACTTGGTCTTCCAGCAGTTTTGAACGGAAATGCCGATCCAGGAGACCTTTCTTCACCAGTTCTTGACACGCCTTGAAGGCTACAATACCCTTCGCCTCGTCTTGGGTCTCTACCTGCTGCGAATGAAGCTGCTTCTTAATTCCCAAGGCACCAGGAAGCTTTAGTGTCGCTGAATAGTGAAATCGCGAGTCTTGGACGTTAGATGAACCGATGGATGCATTGTCACCGTCATTGTTCTCGTCGCCATTCTCAGTGTTGGCACGCCTCTCTGCCTCAGCTTTCATCACGTCGATTTTGTCCGTCAGTTTAGCGTTATACTTTAACAGCTTTTTCTTCGATCTCTTCAACGACGGTGCCATGTGCTTCACGATAGAGATTCGCCGCACAATATACTGTGGGCGACGATCATACGTATCCAGTCCAGGCAGGGTATCACAGAACTTGCTCAAACACGATACACTGTTTGCCACATTCAAAATGGCACCTGTGTCGCGATTGACAACTTCGTATGGGTTCACCACAGGCTGAGGCCGTTTGGGAAGTGTTGAAATCCGGTTTTTTGCTTGCAGTGAGGCCAATGTAGAGTCGACAGAGCTTGACGTACCAGCTTCCAACGACGGGGGTAGATGTATCTGCATATTGCTGTTATTACTTGTAGATCCGGTAGCTGCTTGGGATGTCACAGGGTGAATTTGATTATTTTCTTGCTCGAGGCGAATGAACTCCTGCATCTTCCGGACAAGTCCTTCAAACTTCTTTCGGGCCAGTACGGTGTCTTCAGTGATGTATTTGATGAAGCCCTTTGCAGGATCTGCCCGCTTCCCGAATTCATAGAGCTTGTTAGGCTCCAGCAATTCATTCATAACCACGACTAAGTCACATGGTGGCGGGGCCATACGCATTTTCTGTGAGTTCTTGGCAACAGACGTAGTCACCATGATCTTCGTCTTGTAGCTGGTGAACATCTTCATCACTTTCAAAAACGACGAAAACCGCAATGCCCCGGATATACGCGCGTTGCTACTACCAAGCATACAACAACTTGGGGGCACGCCCAGATCTTTCAGTGCTGCGGTCAAATATTCGGCAACGACACGGCAGTGACATCGTCTTTCGAGAAATACCCAAGCTCGAACTTCCTTCGAGCCCGAAGAATTGCAAAAGCGGTTTCGTACTACCTCAGCTGTCTTTAGAAGCCTCGGCGAGGCCTCCCGTGTCCCACACAAATTCGACTGTGCAGACAGCCACGACAACACTTTCAGGATCGGCCGAATTTTGAGTTTCGTGCTGTCATCGATCTCAACATTCGCCCCAATGAATCTTGCCATTAGCCGTTCTGTCTTCCTCGTCTGTTCGGATTTGTCTCCATTGTCAATAGTATTATCTTGTGCACTGACGACGTCCACCATCTCGTTTTCGTCTTCGTTTTCCTCCATTTCTCCATCCTCTGGTTCATTAACCGAGTCGCCTTCAACTTCTCCAGTCATCGGATCGTCAGCATCCTGTGCGTCGTACTGCTGCTTGCGCTTTCTCCTGTTATTCACGTTTTCCGGGTCGTCAACAATAACCGCTTGCAAGTTGACTTGCAACTCCAACTCCACAAACTTCCACAAGCACCACTGTCCCAAATGCTCCTTCACCACCTCAGCATCCTGGATGAACCTGTTCACCTTGTCCTGCCGCTTGCGTTCGTCATAAACCGCCGCCGAGTTCCCCAGCTCTAACTCCAGCCGAAAAACATGCACCAAGTCCACCTTCTTGCTGTTTTTCCCCAGCAAGAAGTCCCTCACACTAACATCAGCGTCCTGCACACCGGTTCCCTCCGTTTTAAACACCTCACAGTGCAGAGGGGGGAAAGTCGGCTGCATGGACGTCGAGGGCAGCACTGGCAGCATGTTCAGCACATTAATGTGCTTCAACAATGGGTTCGTCACTGGATCCCAGTCCATTCGCGACGCTGGAAGTCTGGAAGTCGCGAAGATCCGCATCGACGTGATCGTGGGCATTTCGTCCATCATATTCGTCAGCAGCTTAAAGAAAGACGGTAGTTCGGCGTGTACCAGGTCCCAGTCTTCCACCACCAGAAGAGAAACCGTTAGTAGCTCCAAGACCCCTTTACGCAGCGTTTCCTGCAGTATTAACGGCGACAAAACCGCGATCTGCCCACGAGCAGCTTCCAATTGCTTTTGAGCGAATTCTTGGTCCTCCACCCACTTGTTGCTCTTGTTACTGCTTGTAGATGACGCAGCGTCGTCACTGCATAGCACACGACGACCACAGAGTCTTGCGAGCTGCGTCTGAAGAGCCAAACGGCCGGAAGAAGAAGCGGCAACTGCGAGTGTGTGACGCTGGGGACTGGAGGCGGCGGCCTCGCTCAGTAGTGTACAACTCACGAAGGTTTTGCCGACGGGCTGCGTGCTGCTCACCAGAACGCTACGGCGGCGCGCCACGGCCGCGATCTCCCGCTGGTGCTCCCATAGCGCGGCATCCATAGCTTGATGGTTGGATTCGAAGTGATGGATCTTTTGGGTTGATATGTCAATTTTGATATTATTTTTGTCAAAAAGGACATACATACTGCGGTACATGAATTGGAGTAAAAATGGTGAAGAAAAAGAAGGGAAACTTGTATTGGAATAAAAAGTGAAGAAAAAGTAGGACAAATTCCGATAATCATAAAATGTCTAGGGACTAGGACGCTATAAATTTGCTGAACACGTTGCTAGGTGAGCTATTGCTGAAAGGGTATCCTTAAAGACGATTCAGTCGTTCGCCGTGGAAAACAACACCCATCTGGGGCGAAAATGTGGCTTTGACTGGATGAGACGTCTCGATTTCGTTCTTCTTTCCATGTAAGGATCGATCGCCTTAAGTTTTTTTACGAGAGCTCGCCGATTCTTTCTTTAGGCCCCGCGTGGCTCGGGCTTTTCTGAACGCTCTCAATCACAAAGAAGCTGATGGAGCAAGTTAGATGTCAGGATTCTAATTCTGCCGTTATTGTCCCAGTAATTTACCTCCTTGTTCAGAGAAGAAAATGTTATGTATGGCAGATTGTACCGAACAGGGCGTGGGGCGAGTACTAAACGAGATTTATCACGATAGCGGGACGTCTTTCTTCAAGTTGACGTCCAAGGTATCGGGACCTTCCTGACTATCATTGGGATGAAAATTTCATTTAATGAAGTTTCTGTCTAAAATTTAGGTCTACCGGTATTGAGAAAATCTGAACGATATTTTTAAGTGTTAAAGCCATCAGAATTTTTTCACAAAGTCGTAGAGTTTTTTTATCCAATTATTGTTTTTTATAAATACAAAATGATAAAAACAGGTTATAGCTATAACTTTACGGTACCTAAATGTCCATGTGGACACCCGCTAATATCATGTGGGGACGGGTATGATTAGAGTGAATGCAATTGGCGCACGAGACAAGCCACCTCCGCGTGATCAACTACGGAACATACGAAAGTCCACTTAAAACAGAGCTTGGTCCAGTTTTTGAGGATATTGCGTTAGAGCCCCTAACTTCTAACTTAGGGGTCGCTACCACAACAATAAATAACACGCCTCGCACAACAACTACAACACTGCACCCCACAGCAATAGCACGCTGAATGTGGGGCTGCATGGAAATTCATGGCATGAATTTCATGCAAATTCATCAGTCGGAATTGCTTTAGAGCTATGAGAGCAATGCCGTGAGAGGCACTCAGCGATGAAGTAGCATTATTTCGACGGTCTATTCTGTAGACGACGATGGGTGACACTACATGTAGCTGGCAGCGGTGAGCAAGCACGGAGCGCGGTGGTCCACCGCAATTTCTTGTGTCAGCAGCATCGCCAGGGTCCGACGCGTGCAACAAAGGAATGCTAGCCACGTGCATGGTTGCTGCCCTCGCTGATGCTGTCCGAATTCTCGAATGCACGCAGAACTCCCGAGAACGAGGTGTTTGCGCATGTGCGTGACGCCGTCGGCGTGGGTGATGGTGCTCCAAGCGAGCGGTGCCTTTGCTCGAGGGCAGAGCACCACGTCACGGCTCCGGAGCGACGCCGTTTGCGCATGAAAAGTTTCTTGCGGTGACCGGCTATAGCCAGTGCCTCTACGATTGGCAGTGGCATCCAAACATCGCACTTTAGAAAGACCCTGCACGTAAAGATTCCCACCAGTCGTGCGTCTTACACAGGGTATGTAATTCCAGTCCAACCTAACGTTACGAAAAACCTTTGTACCCATCTTGAAGTCCGCGTGAATGCATTCTGACAGGTTGCTGTTTGGTATTCTCAGAAAACTTCTTCTGGTCGTCGTTCGGCACGTTCCCCGAACTCTGTTCTAGAACTCGTGTGCCGCACACCATGTAACGTTCTTTCTGGTGGAAGTTCAAAGGAGACAAAGAAGCTCTGTCTCTCGGTTTCTGTATGCCTTTTGGGTCGTTGGTGGCGAGTATCCGCTGTCAATTCCTAATTCGCCTCCTTCCACGTCCGACGTGTACGGAGTCTCCTGCCTCTCCCTCACTCTCTCTCTGATATGCCCAGTCCGCCCTCGCGCTGCTCTTACGACCGCCCCGCTTTGGACCCGAAACAGCAGCAACAGGACCCAGCAGATGAGCAGAGAGACGGCAAGGCATCCCGAGCCAGAGCTACAGCCGCAGCCTTCGCCATGCGCAAGCAGTGGGAAGCCAAAGCTGCGTCCTTCCAGCGCGGACTCGAGCATGTGCAGCATTGCCGCAATGGCGACGCCTGTGGCAGCTCGCTGTGCCACTCTACTCGTCGGCTGATGAAGACGTACACGACGCACCCGTGCCCCAAGAAGAACGACAATAATAATAACAACAGCGACTGCCGCGTGTGCAAGCTCTGGGACTTCCTCGTGGCCGACAAGCCGCAGCTTCCCAGGCTACAGCACGCTCTGGCGCAGCAGGGAGGACTTAGCTGCGGAGCTACCGTGATTCCACACCGAATCGCGCGTCCCAGTGTCCTGCACCGCCGGATCGCCACGGCAAACAAGGAAGCGCAAAGCATGATTCGCCGCTTTTAAGTCAAGTGAAAACAGAGAGAAGACGGCAGATGGATGCTCAGCATCTCGTCATTTTTGAGGCGGCGTGAGGTCTCTATAGGCAGCCGCAAGGGAGCGGTGTTCAAACGGATCTTCCAGCTCCAAGCCTGTGTTCGAGTCGTTACAAGCCGAGCTCCTTGAATCTGCAGAGGAGGTCGCCAAAACATTAGTTGAGTAGGTTAGTTAGAAAACATCGTTGTATCATAGTGAAGCGCAAGCAAATACAGAAAGAGAGTGGCCTCCGACCCCCGTACCTCTTCTGCTGCTGCTCAGCCAGCTTCGCCAGTGCCTTCTCGAACAGGTCGTTGTCGTGGTAATACATGAGCGCAGCTTGGAATGCTTGCAGGTCCAGCTTATACTTCTTGCAGATCTCGTCCGTCATCTTGCCCGACGCCTTCACGTACTGCTGCGAGAGCTGGTGGCGGAATTCAGCGTCCGCCAACTTCTGCTTGCGCAGGTTCGTGGCGATTTTCTCCATTTCAGCAGTTAGTGACGGGATCAGCTCCTCCATGACGCTGATCACCGTCGTAACCTCGATATCGGGCTTCTCTTCAGGAACCATCTACAGCAAAATGCATCAGCTACAGTACTTCAACCCAATGATGACCAGCATTGTAGCAACTCACCCACGCCGATTTGGCTCCAGGGATCAACGGATCACGCGAGCCCGTAACTTTCCATCGCAGCCGACCGAGTTTGCGCACAAAGTCGTCGATCATCTCCGCCTCATCCACCGATATCTTACCGCCCGGGCCGCCGCCACGCAGCGTACCAGTGACGAGCTGCTGCATGGCCTCGTGCACCTGTTCCTTGGTCACGTAGTTGTTGCGGAAGACGGCGTCCTGCACCTTCTCGAGCGTGGACTCGAAGGCAATGCTCATGTTAAGTGCGCGCTGCTCCGGCGACAGCTTGAGTTTGCCTCCGTTCTCCTTCTTCTCCTTCGTCACGCTGCGCTCAAGGTCCTCCAGCATGCGAGCAGCAAAGACGTTCATGTTCTGGTCGATCTGCTCATACAAACGAAGCAGCGCCGTGACGTTCTGGATGGGATTCACGCTGTATCCTCCTTCGACTTCCTCCTTCTCCTCGTTCAGCGTCTCATTGTCCGTTGCAACAGCCAGAGCCAATGCGCCACATGTAGCAGCCATCACTACAGCGCTCAATGGCTTCGTTTGACTCGTAGAGGCCGCATTTAATCCGGAAAAAGCACTGCTCTGCAGCGTCCTCGTGTGTAAATTACTGCCCGCCACGGCATTGCACGCAGACGCACGCACAGCCTGCAGTACACGTCGTCGCAGCGAGCTCTCGACCTTGGCCAGCATTGTCAATCTGATGGCCGCACAATAAATAACTTCCATGGGACGAAATCGGTTATTTACGTGTGTACATGTCAAATTTGTAATTTTGTCATCTTTCATGAATAATGCCGTCCACTCAAATATATTACCCCACCCAAACGGATCGAATATGAGCGCGTTGTTGCTGGGCACGGAGCCCGTTACCGAAGTGAAGCTGCACCCTGTGGTGGTGCTACAGGCCCTGGACCGTTCCCTTCGCCGTGCGGAAGGACAGGGGCGCGTTATTGGCACGCTTTTGGGCCGCGTGGAGGGCGGCGTGGCCGAAATTACGGGCTCTTTCGCTGTTCCGCACCTGGAAAATGGAGACGAAGTGGCCGTGGGCCGCGACTTCCACACGCACATGTACGAGCTGCACCAGCGCGTGAACGAGGGCGAAGTGGTCGTGGGCTGGTACGCGGCTGGCGCGGGCCAATTGGACGACCACTCGGCGCTCATCCACCAGTTCTACAGCTCAGTGTGCGAACTGCCCGTGCATTTGGTGGTGGACACGCGTCTGTCCAATGACGAGCTGGACGTGTCCGCGTACGTTTCCGCTCCTTTGGAGGTGGTGGACACGGCGCTGGTGAACCAGTTCAAGCAGATTCCGGTCACGCAGAAGCTTTCGGAGCCGGAGGCTATTGCATGTACGTTATTTTGCGCTTTTTAAGGTGTTATTGGCGTTTTTTAACATGTCGGTGTGGTTGTAGTGAGTGCTATGACGCCCAAGGACGGAGAGAACAAGGAGAAGGAGCTCCCGAAGGAGCTGGAGGCCCTGGAGGAGACCATGGAGGAGCTGTACAAGTGCATTGAAGGCGCCAGCTCTTTTGTGGGCGATGTGGTGGCTGGAAAGCAGACGGCGGACGCGAAACTCGGCCGGGAGATCGCGGATGCTCTGGCTGCGATCCCCTTGCTGCGCGAGGAACAGTTCGACCAGCTCTTCAACACGGGACTGCAGGATCTGCTCATGGTGTCGTACCTGTCTGGTCTCACGCAGGCGCAGCTGTCCATGGCCGAGAAGCTCATCAACACTTAATTTTGCTGTGGATCAGACGCTGCAGCTTCTTCTCGGTAGTTTTAGTAAGCGGACGCGATGCGAACAGGTTGCTGTCTTTCACTTTTTGTTCATGTTTTGCGTGTGTGTTTAGTGCCTGCTTTTTCGAGATGTTTGGTGACCGACCTTTCACGATAGAAAAACGTTTTGCAGTACTACATGTAGACAGATTTCCAGACCGAGAATGACCCGTGCATCGTCTTCCGACGTGTCGTCGCCGAGCGCCTCGGAACTGGAGGAAGATTCTGCGTCGTCCGAGTCAAACGCGCTGTCGGAGTCCGATTTCTCGACCGATTCGGAGAATGCGGCACCTGTTCGTCGTGCTCGAGCCACGCGAGTGTCACGACGTCAAGCGAGGAGGTCGCGGGCGCTGCTTCCACCTGCGGAACCTGCGTCCACGTCACTGTGGACGACTCGAGAGAAGCAGTTCGAGAAGTTCCGGTCCAGTTTAGTGTCCATGCCCGTTCCTGATGGGGTCGTTCGCATTGAGAAGGCGAAAGGCTTCTCGTTGCACGTCATGTCCGTGTTGAACTGGGTGGTACCGGACTCGATCCTGCATACATCGGCGATCCCAGCTTCCGGTGGCACCAGTGAGAGCGAGGACGAAGAGGAGCCGCTCATTACTTTGGGCGTGCACTTGAGTTTGTTCCATGCGCTGTCCAAGCGCTTCTTCGGGAACACGTGGGTCAGTCCGGAGCTCGCAGTGGACCCGTTCGTGATCAAGCAGGCTCGGCATCCCAAGGACGGCACGTTGCGGTATATTATCGAGAACGCATTGCTGAACTTCCGAGCCTACTTCATCTCCGATATCATTGATGCGAGCTGCGTTGGGGTGCTGGAACTTGTGGCGTACGAGAAGGACCCGGACTCCAAGGCGACGGTCCGGGTGGTTGGCTGTGGCTGGACGTTGCTTCCTCTGTTTGCCCGTCAGCCGGTACAACTCGACAAGAAAGAACCAAGTTCAGCTCCGTCCGCTGTCTCGCTGGATACGAGTGGGGATTCTGTCAGCGTCTTCAGTGGGAGTCCTCGAGCGCTATTGGAGCTTAATGCTGATGCTTGGAGCGCTCAGGAGAAGCACGAAGGGAGCAAGTTCTACTACCAGCTAGTGCAGTACGAGCCGATGCTGACGATCGCCATGTTCTTGAGGAAGAATGAGCTCGTCGGCGCTTTGGACCCCGTCCCTGGCTTGAAGAACGGCAATTTGGCGAACCTTGACATGGGGAAGAACCCCAAGATGCTCTTGCAGGAGGACGCAGACACGACGTACGAGGAAACGCTGGCTTCGTTCGTCAAGATCGCGTCGTTGGTACCTAAATCCGTGCAAGTGGAAGAACCATTTGAGTTAAATGTGGTGGCCACTCGCGTTGCTGTCAACCTTCGAGACGAAATCGAAGCGAACCTGGTCTCTCGGTTGAGAATCAGCCGTAAAGCAATCCACCAAGGGGCTACTAGCGTTGAAGGCGAAGTATCTGCTCGAGTACTGAAGATCGCGCTTCACAATGGCCGCTGCTTTCGGACGCGTCAGTTCACGGTACCGCTCAAAGCTGACCCAAACGGAGGGGATACACTGCTCTGTGTGCGCAACCAGTCGAAGCTCCGGGGCTTTGTGTTCCACCCGAACATGGCCATCGTCGTGGTTCTCCAGTACACCGTTCACTTCCGAATCATCTGGTCGTCGAAGGTCAAGCAGCAAGCTCTTGAGGCAAAAAAGCCGCTTCCTCCGGACGAAGACGTGGTTCTAGTGACGATGGGAGCGCGTGCACTGGTTCCTAGTGACGGCAAGAAGCTGTATTTGTACGACAAGTACCACCACGCCACTGCGGTCTCTGCTAACCCCCTTGCGACGTTAGGAGGGGTGTTACTGCAAGAGCAGGAAGAGCATCGACGGGTTCTTCACGTGGATCTCCTGTCTGGAGCCCCATGTCGCCCGTACTCGGACAACACGTTGTACACGCCGCCAGACCAGGTAACCAGGTCACTTACGGCTCGCGAGGTGTCTGCCAAGGATTCGTTCGCCTTTTGCGACCTGAAGATCACGATTGACGAAGAGATGCCAGCAATTAGCACGCCGATCGAGGAGACTAAAGCTCCAGCTTCTCCTGTGAAAGACATCGCGGACGAGAGTAACCAAGCGATCGAGGAAGATGACGAGTATGCAGCGGAGGAATGGGCACGGAAGCTATTGGGCAAAGCTAAGAGCAATTCAGTGTTGGCTCAAACGCTCAATGCATTGGCTACTTCTCCTACCAAGGAGAAAGCTGAACGTCCGAAGACTCCATCGCCTACGAAGAAGCATACACAGGTTGAGAGGCCTGGTGCGACGACATTAGTGCCTGACGCCCCCACTTCCGAACTCTCTCGAGCATCCAAGACGCTTCTTACTCGTTATGGCTACATGGATCCACACGATAAGCCACCAACGTCTCCGAGTAACAACCAGAAGACCCACGACAAGAGGAAACGCCCAAAGACGGTGGATCTGATTGCCAAGTCCATTGAAACTGAGGTGAACGACCCCTTCAAGGCTCACGAGATCCGATTCCACTTTGCAGCGTATCGAGCCTTGAGTCCTGATGCTCAAGTGGAAGGGAGATGCTGGCCAGCTCCTGCTCGAGTGTATTTTACCTTCCAGTTCTACAACTTCCCACCTACAAGAACCGAGACGCTTCGTCTTAGCAAAGCGTTCGACAATGGAGCAGGGGGCGAGATCCAAACATTCCTGCTGATGAGAGATACTTCAGCTAACAAGCCTTCCTTGGCGGTTCAGTTTGATGTGGACACTACAGCTACGAAGAACCCAGTGGAGACTCGACGCTTTGCGGAGTATTTGAAGTGGAACAACTTGTATGTGGACGTGTGGGATGCTGACAGTCTTTTCCAGCTCGGAACGTTTGCGGTTCCTCTCCATGAGTTGCTGCGACAAGGAAACAGTGTGAAAAAGTTCCAAGCTGAAGTGGAAATTGCTCCGCCATTAGGAGGAATGACGAGTGCAGACGACGACAGTGAGGCTTGTTGCACAGTTCCTGACCTGAAAAGTGGAGACGATCGTTTAAATATCGGAAGAGTCCAGCTTCTGATGAGCAGCTACGGTCTCAAAGGTGAAAACTACATTGATCAACACTGTTCGAACCAGGAGATGCCTGAAGCGTCTATAGATCAAGAGCCTCGCAGGCCTAAACACCGTGTTCGTGCTCGCCCACTAGTGGAAACCAACGCGGAGCTCTATCGTCTGCTTTCGCAAGAGGGTTTCTATGGAGAACGCGTTGGGAAGGATCTTCGAGAGCGGAGGGAGCCACAGCGTCGTCAAGTACAACATCTCAGCCATGCTACTACGCTTACGCCTAAGGAGATAGCGGTCTTGTGCGACCTGTTTGGATCTCAAAAGGTTGGGGCTCATGTGACTGGGAAGCATTCAACACGGATCCGATGTGATCTGGGAGGGAAAACGGGGTTACTAGCTCTGCTGTCGTTGTCGCCACCACAAACAGTGACTTCTCTACCTGATGCAGTTGTAAAACCCGTCGAAACGAAGCCTTCAGTTCCAGAAGTTGTTCAGGCTCCGGAGCAGAAGCAGGTGACAGACGCTACTTTGGACCAAGCGCAGAGGTTAAAGCGTGTGCTGGCGCTTGCGACAGAGAACCACGTCGCACTTACGGACGCGTTTGTGTTGTTCGACTCCAACAAAGATGGGTTCCTGTCTCGAGAGGAATTTATCAAGGCTTTGCGGTCGTTAGGGAAAGTGTTTGACGATCTCTCGGACGATGAGTTAAGACTGCTCGCTGATCTACTGGACACGAATAAAGACGGCAAGATCGAGTATCGTGAGCTCCACCAATTTGTCACGAAACCTACGAGAATGTCAAGGCTGGAATGGCGAGACCACATCAAGCGTATTGTGGCACGCGCAATGGAGAAGGGGATCCGTGTTCACCACGTTTTCGCAGAGATTGACAGCTCTGGAGATGGGAAGCTTTCGTACGAAGAGTTTGAACGCGGTTTAAACCAGCTTGGGATATCCACAGAGGACAAAGAAGGTGTGCGAGAGCTGCTCACCGAGTTGGATAAAGATCGCGACGGAACGATCTCGTACACGGAGTTCTTGGAGTCTCTAGGTCTTTCGGTTGAAGAGAACAAGAAGGAGGTGGTGCACGAGACGGTCAAGGACATTACAGAAGACGTCCGCAAGATTCTAAGCCGCTTGACGAAGAAAGGGATCAGCTTTGTGGAAGTGTTCAAGCACTTGGACACGGATCGGAACGGAACTTTGTCCGTGGAGGAGTTTACAACCGCTCTTAACCAGTTGCTGCAACTTGACGGGGAAGCAGAGAACGTTTTGAAGAAATTCGAGCGAGAGGCGGTGGAGATGTACGTCAAGAGGATCAACTCCGATGGAGATATGAAGATTGAGTACCGTGAGTTCTTGACGGCCTGCGGAGTAGCTGGTAAAGAGATGCAAGAAGAAGCGGCGCATTTCCAACAAGCCAATCGAGACCAAGCAGAGCGGAAGCTGATCAAACTCCTCGTTCGTGCCTGTGCCAATGGATTGACTATCCACGACGTGTTTGAGCAGTTCGATTCGAATTCAGACGGGAGTATTTCTGTTGCTGAGTTTCAAAGTACAATAGAGAAACTCTTCCTGGGCCAAGGGATGACAGCAGAAGATGCCGGACTTGTTGCCGCTCGATTTGATACCAATGGAGACGGAATGATCTCACGCCGAGAGTTCCACGACTTTGGCGCTGATCTTCAAAGGAAGCAGCAGTTCCTGTCGTCAATATTCACCCCTCACTTGGATAAGCTGTCGAAACTGGACCTGTCGAAGAAATGGGCGTCTTTTTGCCAGGAAGAGCTTGGCTTGTCTTCACAAAAGCTCAGTGAAGTGATGCCATTGATAGCGTTCTTCGGCTTTGTGGATGGAAATGACGACGTAAATGTCCAAGAGTTGTGCGCTCTGTGTAAGGCAGTGAAGTCTGCGAAAGCATCAGGGAAGGACGTCGCAATGGAGCGATTGCGGACGCTTCTGGAGAAGGCAAAGGAGCAAGGAGTCGACTTGAAGAAGAGTTTCTCTCACTTTGATGCCAATGGCGACGGGGAAATCACCCGTGCTGAGCTGAAGCGCGGTTTGGTAGAGCTTGGCTGCTTCACAGACATGGAAGAGGGCGACTTTGACGCTCTATTGGAGAAACTGGATGAAGACGGCAGTGGGAAAATCAACTTTAGCGAATTCCGTGCGCTAATAACCGACGGGGAGACGCGCACTGAGAGTGATCAGGACGAGTTGCTGGTCAAACTGAAAGTGCTGATGGAAAAGGCTGTTGACAAAGGGGTTTCTATTGACGCTTGCTTTGCGCACTTCGACAAGGATGGAGACGGAAATATTAAAAAGGAGGAGTTTGTGACGGCTATGACGGAGTTGGGGTTTTCAGCTGACCAAGACGTAATCGATGGAGTGATTAAACTGCTTGATCGGAATGAGAGCGGAACGATTTCGCTCTCGGAGTTCAAGCAGCTCTTCCCTGTGACTTCTTCTCCTGAACCAGCTGAGGTGAAGGTCGAACCCAAGACGTCTGGAGCTTCAGCATCTAAAACTACGGAGAAGCTACAGAAGCTGCTGTTGAGCGCTGAGGCGAGCGGAGTTGATGTAAAACAGTGCTTCGCGCACTTTGATCGCGACAGTAGCGGAGTGATCACGAAAGACGAGTTCGTTACAGGTATAAAGCAGCTTCCGGGGTTTGAAAAGTTACTTGATGAAGAAACACTGGCGATTGTCCAGAAGCTCGACAAGGATGGAAGCGGAAGTGTGTCGTTAGAAGAGTTTGAGGCGTTTCTGAGGCCTTCAGGCACTGCTGTCACAGAGAAAACTGAACAACGTCAAGTGGAAGATGCCACTAAACCTGTTGATACAAAAGAAGCAGTTCCTACAACTCCTCCGGACACTGTCGATACTACAAAAGCTACGGACGCTAATGAAGACACTAAATTTGCTCCTGAACAACCGAAAGACTTGGAAGTAGACGAGAAATTCCAAGCTGGGGAAGGCGATGGATCGGCTCCTGTGGTGGCTGTGCCTGATGCATCGGAAGTTACTGAACAGCCGGAAGACAAACTACCCAGACCCGTACGCTCATCGTCTTTCGGTAAAGATAAGAGTCGAGAGACAGCAGCAGCTCCATTTCGTCGAACGAAGACGGATCCCAAAGCTGTAGGTGCTGGGACTGCGAAGGAGAAGCCCGGCTCTGATAAACCAAAGGCACCAGGGACAGCGTCGTTCGCTGCTGTAAGAGCTGCTACGAGGATGGAAATGACTGCTAAGACCAAGTCAACGGACGCTTCTCCAGCGGCCAACTGCCCGTTGTCGAAGGAAGCGGCGGTCGGATTGTCCAAGCTGAAGAAGCTGCTCGAGACGGCGTCGGCACAGAACGTACCAGTTCAAAAGTCGTTCAGCCACTTCGACAAGGAAGCCAAGGGGAGTATTTCATACGATGATTTTGTCGCTGGACTACGGGAACTTGGCCCCGACTTCGTTAGCCTTTCCGATGAAGACATCATCTCAATGGCCAGGTCGTTGGACTGCACGCAGCAAAATGGGCTTGGTGTCGAAGACTTCGTCTCCTTTCTCTCCACGTCTGCATCGGCAGATAAGCCCTCGGACAGCTTGAAAGTTGATGACCAGGCTCCAGCTGAGCCAACGGATGAAGTAGAGGTTCCAGCGGCAACAACCAAGCGCCCACCGCCTCTTCGTCGCTCAGGTTCATCTAGGATGCCAGCTAAGAAGCCTCCAAGACCAGCAAGTGGCATTCAAAGCGCTCGAGCAGTAGCAGACACGCCTTCAACACCTTCAGTTGTTCCAGACAAACCATGGGAAACGAAGCCTGTAGGAGCATTGAAACCAGCAGATACAGCTGAAAGCTCGGGAAACACGCCAAGTCTTGCCCAAGAGGTACAAGAAGCCAGCTCAGTCCCTCTTGAAACTCGGCACGCCCAAGTTAGCAACGCAGCCACCCCGAAAGATGAGCAAAAGAAGCAAGAAGCTGGAGCAAGCCAGGACTGCATCTACACGTTCAGCAGCAATCCTGAAATCCGCGCGGTCGAATTGAAGCTGCGTCAAACTGCTCTGGATGCGTACAAACGTGGGGTTTTACCGCTGCGAGTGGTCTCTAAGTTCTTGGAGGATGCTGATGACCGTCGAGGCCGAGTGTCTGGAACTTCCGGTCGCAGTCGGAAAAAGCGTAGCGAACTGCTTCGAGTTGAATTTCTTCAGGTGTTGATGGAGTTGGGCTTCACGTTACTTTCCGACCGGGATGATGATGAAGGCGTTGGTGGAGGAATGCCCAAGCCTGTAACGAAGATGAACGATCATCTGTATGCGCGCCAGCTTGAACGTCTGTCACGATATCGGCAACACGTCAAAAGCGACGAGTCCAAAGCGCACAAGCAACTTGTCCGCGCTGTCGCCAAGACGAAAAAGCGGCAGAGCAACAACCAGCAAGCCGAGGACAGTCTCCGTCAATTCGAGGAGGAGAAGAGCCAGCTGCTGCGTGTGTTGTCTTACTACCGTGATGGCCACAAGAAGTCGCTGGTGTATTCACTGCTTCGTCAGCAAGTGACCACCTCTCTCACGCTGTTTCCTTCGTTTGGAGACCTCTTGTTCTTTGAGCTGCCGTTTACGAACCCGTACAACCACAACGACCGCTTCCGAATCGAGCTGCTTCTGCCTTCATCCCGAGAGATTGCAGTCGTCTTGGATCTTGAGATCGTGCGCAGCAGCGAGGAGTGGACGTTCTACCGTGAAAACTTGCCGCTTGCTTACGGCTACCTCACACCAAACACTCCAATCGAAGACGAGATGATCGACGATCATGACGAAGTTGTGGTGGAGACTCGCGACCAGCTCAACATCCCAATGCGTCTGCGTTGGCTCGATACCAGCAGCACCTTTACGAAATCACGCGGGGCAGGGAAGGAACCGGAAAAGTCGAAGATTCCAGTCTCAGTAGTGATCAAGAGCTGTTCGCACGGACATACAGTAGCGCTTTTCAATATGGAGCTGAGGCCGGAGCCGTTCGCCTGCCACCGGGTGTTGCGCTTCTCACACCCAGCGTCGTCCATTTGGCGCTGGAAACTGCGATATCCTCGCGGCAAATTCGTCGTGTGCATGGATCCAAGTGTGGCCATGGAGCTGCTGCGCAACGGTGAAGATGACGTTAACAACAGCGGCCTCGTGGGCTTTAAGTGCCGCGTGGGAGAATACCCAGCGCTCGAGACGTTCTTCGTGGTGCTGTACGACGACAAGTTCTACGCGCGGGTGTTTGAAGTCTGGCAGATCCGAATCCAGTCCAAGCTGCGAGTGGATGTACATGCCGTTCTGGGTCAAAGCGTGCGGCACGAGCTCGTGATCAAGAGTGATGGAGCGTCTTCGAGCCGAGAAGGAGACGCTAAGCGCCACGTCATGTGCTTCACGCCAATGCAACAGCGTGATCTTGTGCACTTCCGTCCAGCACAAGTGTTTGCACTAGTCCCTCAAGCCTTCAACCGCATCGAGTTTGCCTTCTGCGCTATTGAAGGTGGAGCCACGCCGTTGGTCGTTCTCGTGAACCTCGTGGACGCGGAGACGCACGAACTGGTAGGTGCTTGGAGCGTTCACGTGACGCTCGCTCTGCCGGTCATCACCAAGACGTACGAGCTTCGCCTGCCTTTGGGTCGTGCGGCGCAGAAGAAGATTTCATACTCGAACCCGTGGGATCAACCGCAGACCATCATGCTCCGTTCAAGTGCTCCGAAGCTGCTCGTACCACGCGAATCTGTGCTGCAGCTGCCCAGCAATGGCCGGGCTTTCCTGCGACTGGCGTTCGCTGCTCGCAATCACTTGGCAACAGCGTCAGAAGAGATCTACCTGTTCATCAACGACAAGCGTACCGACCAGAACGAGGAATGCTTGCTGTTCCAGGTCACGTACGAGTAGGCCGGCCATGTCGTCTTCGCTGCATCTTCCTTCAAGATCCCTTGCCAGATAATACTTGATCTCAATGCACGCACAGCCGCACAGCCGCACGTGGGCGGCGCTTAGCTTCCATGGACGCCTAGTCGCTGTGAATGCGGCGGCACCTCCACCGCATCTTCCCGAGCTTGCCTTCACTCCCCTCTTCTCCTTGCTCTTCTCCATGGTCCGCACATCTTGTGAAAAATAGTACTAGTACTCTGCGGCCATTTCAAACGCGCACAACCCTGCAAAGAAACCATCATCATGTACATGTACCGTCCTCAAATGGCTCCATAAGGCTTTCGCGTGGGAAGTGTTTTCTCCACCAAAGCGGCGCGACTAGTGGTGTCCAAGCGAAGGCGGGCGAGCCATTCTCATCTCGTGTCTGAAGCATCAGCTTAAAACGCTCCACAGGTCTCTCTGCCTTAGTGAGCTGGAACTGCGCGATCCATTTCTTGCCTCGCCGTTGAACTTCATAGCGCCACTACCCAGCCCGAAACCTTTCCCCTGCTGTTTCGCCTTTCATGGTGATGACGTTCTCTCTGAGCAGCAAAACTTTGGCAAGCAGGACGCTCTCACATGTGGTTGAAGCCTACAACGTGGCGCCGTCGTGCATGCCGCCACTGCAGCGAGTCCGTGCAAGCAGACGACGCTGGGATGGTGGATGATTTGCCTTGTCATGCTTTCCGGACGGCACTGGCATCCTTGCGCTGCCAATCTGCTGCTTCCACCTGTCCGGTCAGGCTTCCTCCAACGACCAATGTGACGCCCTTGCTCCCCCACGCAAACACCTCGAACCGAACCGCAATGCCTGCCATTCCCATCCAGCCGATGAGGTGCAACAGCGATGGTGGGCATACTAAAGTCGAATGAATCTTCTAAAGTCGCACACGTCGCAGGCGTCACGCCTTCTCGCTTGCTTTTGACCCACCTGTTCATTCAGCAACTTGCCTCGAGCAGCTCAAGCAGAGACCTACAGTACAAGATCTTTAATAGTTGACACAATGGCGGCAGTATCCATGCACGGCTCGGAGAACGCCTTCGGGGGCATGAACAGCGGCATGAACCGCCGCTTGTCGCCCGCCTTCCGCACGATGGCGTCGCCGCTGCACCGGCGCCACTTCGACCTGGAGAAACTGCGCGAACTGGCACGCAGCGACGAGTTCTCGGACAGCGAGAGCGACGGCGTCAGCGAGGATGAAGAGGAGGACGACGTGGACGACACCATGTTCGTGCCCTATCGCCGCCCCTCGCCCAAGCGAAAGACTGTCGTGGCCAAGCGCCGTAATCAGCAGAAGAAGAGCGACGATAAGGCCAACAGCAGCCCCAAGGGCGACGAGTGGGAAATCGTCGACAAGTCGCCCACTTTCGAGAGCGTCGCTGATGGCAAGACGGAGCTGGGGGGAGAAAGCTGGTTTGTTCAGGACCGCGAGCAGTAGGGCAGAGAGATAGGCGTGATAGTCGACGATGACTTACCTTGTGTCGCCGTCATCTTCTCGGTAAATTAACTTCATCATTTGGGTATTTCAACTGCATTGCACAATGTTGTATCAATCTACGCGCGGGCGCTTACTGTGTGTCAGGTACCGAGGGTTCTCCTGCGAAGAAGACTGCGACATTGATGGTGTCTGGCTACTCGAGACGCTGCCACTGCCACTACTGACAAGAAAGACGATAACAAGTAACGTTAGGTGGCGTCAGGACGCACACATCGATGCCAACAAGCACGTACCCGTTGGGGAAGAGTGTGACTTCCTCCTCGCTACGCGCCTGTGATGACGGCAAGAATGTCGTCACCGTGGACAGGGTCATCTCAATGGAGAACTTGGCCATAGACGTCGACTCGGCCGCAAACAGCACCGGACTATGGCAGCAATGCATGTCAGAAACAGTAGCAGGCAGGTCACTATACTCCCAAACCCACCTTCCGCTTGTACTGAAGTAGAACGCCACCTCCAACAAATCACTCGTCTTGCAAAAGGCCAGCAACGCCTACATAACATCGCCATCAGCCTTCTTTCTCCTTCCACGTCCATACTTCTCTAACCCACCTTGATCTCTTTAATGCAAAAGATCAGCTGCGACGCCTCCATACTGTCCGTGGGTGGTTGCAGAACGTACTCGTTAAACTCTGCGCTCTCCACGGCCGTCTCCGTCTGCAACTGAGCTTTACTATCTGTAATACTGGAGAAGTAGCTCTCGAATTTCACGTGCGTTGGCGTGCAGGTGACGCTAACTTCATTGCTGTGGTGGATATGCGCCAGTAGCGAGCTTAAATGATGCTGTCGTGTCTTCCAGCGGTTGGGACTCTCGCCTTTATCGAACACGGCGCGCATTATCTGGCACGTTTGCACCTTCATGTGGTGCGTCTTTGTGATGTCAAAGTCGCACCGCAGCCTCCAGCGCAGCTCCATGCAGTCCAAATCCACTTCGTCCACGTCGCTACCCTGCGAAACGTCCTCCTGGCTCGCACCAGCCCGTGGTAAAGCCTCTTTGTCCACCAGTAGAGCCAATTGGACGCTCTGCACGTGCTTGAGTGTGCGGAAAACGTTGCAGCATGGCCTCGAGAAGACCTTGCACTTAATAAAAGGCGTCCGTCCGTTGAATCTCGCCCTCAGCGTCTCTGCAGACGTGATATCGATGCCCCCGAGTGTGATACTGCTGCCTTGAGAATCGGAAAAGAACGTCCTGTCCAAAACTACCTGCCCTGAAGCGGAATGCGCATCATTGAGAGCACGGAGCGTGAGTTTACGTGCACCTGGGTCGCACTCAATTGAAATCTCCTTCCCCACTTGAGTCAAGCACTGCAGAGCCGCCACGAACACCTTGAGCGCTTCCTCTGCGATCTCAAGCCGCACCTCCATGGCAATTCACCTCTTTTGAGTGACATATCCGTAAAACGGGGGAAACAAGACCATCACTCTGTATTCCGCACTCCCCGCACAAGACCATGGACGAGATCGCACTGCTGCAGCAGCAGCTCGCCGCCGTGCAGCAGCAGGAGGCAGCGCTCAAGCTCTCGGACCACAACGTTATCGACCTTCTTCTCAAGCTCCAGCAACTCGGCAAGCTCCAGGTGATCCACACGCGCACGGGGAAGCAGTTTCTGACGCCTCTTCAGGTCCAGAGGGAGATCGCTGACTACGTGGCGCTGCATGGCGGACGCTTGAGTCTCACGGAACTGGAGAAACTCATCGATGTGGACCGCACTCATGTGGAGAAACAAACAGCGGCGCTGTGTCGCGGTAACAGAGGCCACAAGGACGCATATCATGTTGTGAATAACGGAGAGGAACTGCTCACGAGCTGGTACCTGGATGGTATTATGGAGGACACGAACGTGCTGCTGCAGGATAGCGGCACAACCTCAATTGGAGACTTAGCCCAGCAGTTTGGCTTCGCTGTGGACTACATGCGCGACGTGGTGCGCACAAGACTGGGCAGTATTTTAAAGGCGAGAGAGCGGGACAACGTACTGTACACGAACTCGTACGTGACGGCGCAGAAATCAAGGCTCCGAGGAGTCTTTGCAGCTGTGACTAGGCCTGTGTTTGTGCCTGACGTGCTGAGGAACTTCGGCTTTGATGAAGCTGTGGCTAATGAGGCGCTAGCGGAATTGTTGCAGACGAAGGTGCTGATGGGGACGTTGCGCGGACGTGAATATGTGCCATATGTGTTTATGGCAGCCCAACGGGAGAGCATGTACTCATTTTTCCAGCAGAATGGGTATTTGGAACACGCGCGAGCGCGGGAATTGCAGGTGGCCAGGCCCTACGACTTTTTAAAGAAGCGTTTTCCGGATGCAGTGCCGCTACAGGAGAGTGTCGTGAGCCGTGCACTGCAGCTCCAGCTTGAAGGAGCAGTAGAGGCTGCGGTAAATGACAACACTTTTGTGGATGTACGTTCGTTGCTTCCAAGCGCGTTGCCTGCGGTGGATGTGGGCTTGATGCTGGCGATGTCACCGGCGCTCGAGAAGACGGGGCATATATCCCAAGCATACCAGATTGCCGAAAGCTATGCTGTCAGCTCCGGTTTCTTCGCTTCTTGCTTGGAAAAGTTTAGTGAAGACGCTAATGTCAAGGCTTCCCGTGCTGCTGCCCAGCAGAAGAACAGTGGTGCCCATGTCAGCGTACGTGAAAGCAGACAAGAGGTGGAGGAAGGCGATGACTCTGATGATGAAGACTTTGGCAGCAAGCGAGGTAAGAAGGGCAAACGTGGGAACAAGCGCGATCAAGAAGAAACCGCAGGACGGAGCGGAAAGGCTGGAAAAGGAAAGAAGGGCAAACGTGGGTCTAAGCGTGGTGGGGACGTGGGCAATGACACTGCGAGCCGATCAACACCGGCTCAAGTTGCGATCGTACCTTCTCGAGAAGAGGCGATTGAACTGCTGATTCAGTGGTGTCCCGCAGTTGAAGATCTCGAGGGCGATGGTGATTTTATGAGTGGACTGGCATCACATCTGGAATCGAAGATAGACGAGGTGTACTCGGCAGCGCTGGCCAAAGCTTTTTCTAGTATTATACGCGGAGATGCTGCCTCGTTGCGTGAGCTGCGCAAGAAATTCGAGGATCGGTTCGACGAGCTGTTCACTAAGTTGCTCGTTTTGGAGAAAGGCTTTAACAAGCTGTCGATGCACGTGGATGCCAAGGATGTTGCTGGCATGGAGCAGCTTGCGCTCGTGGAAGCTCACTTGCTGGAGTCTTCTGCTGTGGAGCTTGCAGTGCTGGTTACAAGCTTTATGGCTGAGAGCAACAGCCTTGAGCTGGAAGACGTGCCTCTTTTGTCTTCTTTGATTGGAAACGAAGAGGATAAGGACGGACCCACTGTCGAGTCTGTAACTTCGCTGAGTGATGAGAACAAGAAGGTACTCGAATTGAGCCTTCCGCAATCTACTGCGAGCGGCCTGGTGCGATTATGGACACTTGCCACGGCTGGCCGTCGCTCATTGAGCGATTTCATGGTCCACGTCCCAGTACTGGCGGAAGCTCTCAGTATGCCACTTCGGAAATTGGACCGGAAAAAGGAACGCCAGGTCATCTTCGGTTATCGACAGGCAGTGCTTGCGGAACTAGACACGAAGACATCGATGGCGATCGAGAGCAATCAGCAATATGCTTTCATTGCATCTTTGATTTTGCAGCTTTTCTTTCAACAGCTCACTGGCCTCCCGGCAAGCTTCCCGAGCCATACCGTGTACTACGGTGGAATAGTGTTGAACACATTCCGAGACTCCGTGCCGCAGAAGGCGATGTCGATCCTTCAGGAGTTCTTAAATTTGACGAGCGCAATTATTGGTGATGAAGACACCGAAGAGCAAACGAGTAGGTGGGGTGAGAGTCTGAATGCTGCGCGCACTTTGGTACTTTTGAAAGACCTGAACACGTTAGAGTGAGCGCAATGAATTAACTCCGCGGGCAAGTATTGTGGTCCTGTGGTTGTTTGGAAAGCTGGAATGTACGTGCTTCATGCATTTTTGATCTTATGTTGTTTGTCTGCTCCACGTGGTCGTGGTTCATTTTGTACTTGTTTCATAGTAGTTTCATATTCGCGGCTTAGACTTCCGCGGGGCTTTCGCGCACTGCTCGCTGCTCAGCGGCTCGTTGAACGACACGTGAAGCTGTGCTGGCCAGACTGCTCATGGCAGCATACTGCGATCGCGTGAGGTCACGAGCGTTTTGGTCTGCGCAGCAGACAGAGCCGATGACCGTCTTGCCATCGGAGCCCATCAGTGGGAACCCGCAGTAGAAGTTGATCCCCATCTTCCGGACACTCGGCATGGCACTGAAACGAACGTCGGCCTGGACATGGCGAGACACGAGCGGATTATGGTCGAGAATGGTCTGAGCGCAAAAGCCCTGCTCTCTCGGATACGACTGGCCGCCAGCCACTGCCGGGTGTGTGGAGGCCAACACGTGAAGCTGGGCCTTATCAACAACGGTGATCATGCTCACAGCGCAGCTGAGTTCCTTCGAAGCCAGTGAGCAGATGATACCCAGTTCAGGGACGTCTCCAAGCTCATTCAATTGTTGCTCACGGATGAGTTGCAGTCGCTTAAACTCGTTTGACGGGATCGGCGGCATGACAGCTTCCAACGGGTCATCAGGGAACTCCATCTGGTAAGTCCTCGTGTCTGCATTGGCAAGTGGGTAGTCGTCCTCCCAACGCGGGGTCTCACCCCACATCTGTTCAAGCCGTTCAACATCATCGGTCTCCTCGATCTCGACGCCTTCTCCTGCTTCAGCATCGTCAACATCTTCATTGTGCTCGCCAAGCAGAGGTAGACCATTTCTGGTTACGCCTGCAGACGCACTACGGATTCTGGCAGCGCTTGATCGTCTTCTAGCGCGTTCCTCGTCGACGATATCTTTCATGACACTCAACACGCTGGCTTTTCGCTTCCGTTGAGCTGCACCACCTGCCGTGGCGTCTGCGAGAGTTTCCAGCAGCAGATCATTGAGAGAGGCCGGTCGAGTTTTGAGTGTGGGTCTGGTTGCTCTGGAACCTAAGCCACGCAGGCTACCACTTGGAGTACTGTTCGCTCGAGACATTGGAGAGTGCGAGTCCGAGATTACTCGTGCCGGTCGCAGATCTTCCTCAGTGACGGCAGTGTATCGAGCTTGATCCACACGGAGGAGACAGCGTTCGCACACTCGTACTTGCTCGATCTGTGGGCGAGTATCACCTCGTGCCCGATGCTCTCGCTCTTGAGCGTGAGCGCATTTCTCACAGACAAGGAAACCACACAGACAACACAAACGCTTCCTCGTGCGCTTGAAAAACTTGGAGAACGAGCGACGGCAGCAAGCACAACGGGGGACGTTGGCCACGGTTTCCAGTGGTAGACGCGTACTGTTGATGATCACCTGCATTCCAAGGCGACGGCGACGCACGACCAAAAGGAAGCGGTGACAACTGGCAGCCAGACGCAGCAGCCAGAGGCGCGCTATGCGCCGTTCGTGGCCGGCACGCTTGAATGCGTCGTGAGCGTCAGGCGGCAAGTACTCGCCATGGAATACCACGCGAGTGGCGCGTCCGCTGGGGTCTTCTTCGAACGAGTAGTTGATGACGACGTTCGGGACGTGCCGTGAACGTGACGGTGGAGGCGACAATGCGTTATCCAACACAACACTAGAGCGATCGATCGACACAAGCGTTCTAGTGAAAGCTGGTGGAGGAGGGGTTCCAATAGCGCTCGCTGTGGTCGATGCCGTCCTCCTCGCCGACTGTTCTTCTTTCGCTCGGTCTCGAGGATGCAAGAGCTCCAGGAAGCACCACGACTCGTTCTTGGAGAAGACGTTGCCGCTCTCGAAAGTCGCAGTCTTGACGGACAATTCTCTCTGCTCGAACGCTCTCGCCGGGTTTCCAGCGCCACGCTGAATCTTGATCGTCCGCAAGAGCTCCCCCTCGACGAACTCGCGGCGGTAAATGCAGCGCATCATATCGCGGAAAATGTCGGTGGAGGCAATACGAAACACAAGGCGCAGCTCCTGAACGCTGCACGGCAACATTCCCTCAGCTAGAACGGCAAAGCCTTTAGGTCCCCATCGCGTCTGGTGTCGGTGATCTCGGACTGTGAGTCGAGTAAAGAGCTTCATGGCATCGCTGTTAGTGTATCCTCGCGGGAGCTTCTTCCGCTTCCAGACGCTCACATGCTTATCACTGAGACTCGCCGCCGCCAATTCGAGATCAAGTTCACCCCAGTTCACACCGGAAGCAGAGGCAGCTCCCAATTCATGCAACCGCTTGTCACTCAATCGAGCTGATTCCCTCATGGATTCGACAGCCGGTGGCCGTCGACGCAGTGAACTCGGGTGGTCCCCGTACCCGTTCCAAGACGGTTCTTCGCTGCGTTGGCTGTTGTAGTCGCAGGTGGCGCTGCTCTCTTCGCTTTCGTAGCTGTAGCTAGCGTTCAGCATGGCGACCGAAGCAGAGCTGGCTCCGTTTACCGCCATCGACGCGCCAAAGTCCTCGGGCACCTGTTGTCTCTGCGGGGTCCCGAAGTTCCGGGGTGCCGGCATCTCGACGTGTCCAATGCCGACCTGTTCGTCCTCCAGCCTCGCACTTTCCAGCTGAAATCGATGAGTGTCTTTAGCCTCGGGCTTTGAGAGATGACGGACGCCTCGAGTCTTCGCAGGAGCGGGCTCAGGATTTGTGTCCACGACGCTCCGAATGTAACGCGATGAGATGGAAGCGACTGGAGGCATTGCCCAGTTCCTGCTCCAGTGCGTTGAGTCAGATGGTCCGCATAGGGATAGCGGTGCGGGATGGGGGTCATGGCTTTCTTTGATTTTACCGACACGGCAACACTTGGAGCTTTTCGAGCTGATCGAGATCTGATCGTCCGTACAGAGGAAGGAGGAGAATCCCTCCGCATGCAAAGCCTAAAGGTGCCATTCTCGAAGGTCTCAAGCCATGAGGCAAGGATACAGTACATGATGTACCCGTTCGTCGGATATGATCTTCGACTCGAAGTTCGAGAGCTGGTTGAGGCGGGGACAAAACAAGTGTGTGGCAGCGTTCACAAACTTGCAGCTGTTGCAGTCGAAGTGCTGTCGCTGCTTCGCCTTCAAGAGTTTGCTCGCACGCTGGCGAGAATTCATGGTGTCTAACGTATGAAGAGCGACGAACGATGTCAATGCAGCGACTAAAGACGGTGGAGGGTTCTCGTCGCCACTTTTGCTTCGGAAGCAGCAGTGCCTCCAGATCGAATATTACATCGACGGCGACGTTCGGCCAGCGCAGATGGTGCCAAGTGCCCGTGCACGAACACGTGATACGTGTACGACGCGAAAGGGTTTTTCGTGGACTGCATTGTGTCCGCGAATGGATCTGCGTACGCCTCGAATCTCGAGGTCTTCCAACTGGTTGGAGACGCTGACGGCCATCTCTCCATGGAGCTTGTGGACGTCAACTTCGGTTTCAGTTCCTTTGTATTTTCGTACCTTGCGACCGACCAAAGCTCGAGTTACTTTCTAGCGTACAGTAAGGCCTTACGACGGTGAGCTTATGGCGCTGCCTCGGACCAAAAAGCGC
Organism: Phytophthora multivora; assembly: GCA_001314345.1. Taxonomy (NCBI): domain Eukaryota; phylum Oomycota; class Peronosporomycetes; order Peronosporales; family Peronosporaceae; genus Phytophthora; species Phytophthora multivora. The sequence continues at coordinate 36,075 of LGSM01000279.1, forward strand.
TCCGGCACCGTCTTCTCTCGTGATGAAATCGGCGTCGAGCAGTTGCAGTCACTCAAGGAGAAGTTCGCGGATGGAGACCTGACCGAGAAGGAGTTCGTAAGCCTCTTCCGCGAGATCGTTGATGCTTCTCTAAGTGAGACTCAACTGACAGAGCTGTACGACTTCCCGTTCTTTGACACTTGACGTTGTCGTGGTTTGACCATTGATTCTGTTGCAGGTTCCAGAAAATCGATGCCAACTCTGATGGAACAGTGGACTGGGACGAATTGACCAATGTGCGGTGCAAACTGTCGACGAAGGATCGAGTTCTTGTTGGTGCAGTTCTCCTAACGCCTTGTTTTATCGACAGTATATGTTCCTCAGCGGAAGCGGCAGTGATGAATACACAGGAGACGACGGGAATTCCTGCTACGAGACGGCGTTTCCTGAGAAATACCCGGGTGATATGGGGAATGGTAATGGCTCTGGACCAGCTACTCCAACTGAGATCATGGGCAATGCAGGCGGAGGTGGTGGATCTCTCGGACTCGGTCTGCTTCCGCACCACAAAGACGTCATCACCCGCATTGTACGCTTAGAACGACCAAGTGTGTACCTCACAACCAGCAAAGATGGGAGTGTGCGGACCTGGAGTGCGAATTCCCTAGCTCCCCAGCAGGTCTTAGCGTCAGGACGAGACTGGCTAACGGACTGTTGTGTCATGAAGCGCTCGAACCGTCTTGCCGTGTCGTCCATGAACCGAACGTTGAGCTTCTACGACCTCAACACCGGCCAACTCATTGGCGACCTCGTCGATTACTCGCGTCGACAGTGTATCCCGCTATGTCTCGCTTACGTTGAAAAGCCTTCGGACGACCGTGAAGCAATTGTGGTTGGAGATGACACGGGTGGTATCTCGGTGCTTACGTGTTCAGATCAGTGGCTCGCTTGCGATGGACGCTCACCTCCGCCTGGATCCACTGCTACGACATCAAACGCCGGTTCTGGTAGTAGCAGTGGTGCAAATGGCGCAAGTCCGGGTCCTAGCAACTCATCAGGACAAGCAGGTGCTCCGTCAGGGTCTTCGACAGCGATAGGAGGCGCAGGATCTGGAAGTGCAAGTCAAACGGCTGCAGCTACACCAAGTAACCCCAGTACAATCGGTACTGGCGGTGGAAATCCCGCAGGCAGCGCAGTTCTCGAAGCTCAGGGGTTTTCCTCACGTGTCAAGTTCCAGAAGCACACGGACTGGATAACTCGAGTGAAGTGGGTCCACGATATGCGAGCAGTAGTGGCCACATCGCTGGACGCCACTGTATCGATCTTAGATGTGGACAGACTGGTGGTCAAGTTCGAATACACTCGGCACCGTAAGGGTGTGTTCGACCTGGCGTGGTGCGCTAGCACTCGACTCATTGCAAGCTGCGGGATGGAGCGAGATATCCACATCTGGAACCCTTACAGCTCTCAGCGAGCTGTTGCTACACTCAAGGGCCATACAAGTTCGGTGCTGCATCTCGTAAGTGATGACGAAAACTTCCAGATCGTGTCGACTGCTGCAGACAACACTGTCAAAGTCTGGGACGTAAGAAACCACCGTTGTCTCCAGACGTTCGTGGTAGATCGACATCGAGGCGGTAGCTCGGTTACCACTGGGGGTTCTGGGGGCTCAGCAGCGTCGTTGTATGCTGGGACGGGAGCGAATTTAAGCGCTGAAAACCGCGTGTCTGCGTTGCTTTTCGACGGCAAACAGCCATGCCTCATGACTGCAACGACACAACTCACTCGATGGGCACTGAAATCTGCAGGAGAAACAGAATCTCTAGGAGCTGAGGACGAGAATAGTCCTGCCGTGTCCAGTGCATGTACCAGGAAGTCCAAGCTACGTGGCGCTCCGGCGGAACGTCCTATACGGATGGCATGCTACAACAACGTTTTCCACCAGGTAGTGACAGCAGCGATGGACGCCGAGTCTGCGATCAAGACGTGGAGTGCGGAGACTGGAGATGAGATTTCAAGCTTCACTCACGCACACGGCACCAACCCCGTGACTAGTATTGCGTTCGACCTTGCAGGGCGGCGCCTTCTTACCGGTTCACACGATGGCGAACAGCTCAAGATGTGGAACTTCAGCAATGGAGCACTTGTGAAGCAATTCCACAAGAAGGAGCCTCCTGTTGTGAGCTCCTTACTGTTCACAAGTACACCGGCGACGGCTGGAACGCTGGCGAGTACTGCAGCTCTACCTGATGAATCTGAAGCTGGTGGTGAAGCTACTGCTATGGTCAGTGCTCCTCGGAAGCGGAAACCACGGGACATTATGCTTCTTCCAGCGTCGTTCGGAATGGACCACGAAGGTCGGCGCGGTAACCCTGCATTGATGGCACAGACAGAACTGCCAAGCCCAACTCGCGTGCGTCTTCAGCATGGCCACGACCACCCCACACCTGTCCCCCCAGTAAGCGCAACGGGTGAAGCTACACGAGCTTCTTCCGGCCTGAGAGGCGTAAGTCCCCGGCCTCGACCTCACGTCGGGGCCTCAAGAACGCCACGAGTCTCCGAGACTTCCCGTTATCGCCAACACGAAGTTACCAGCATCCTGGACATCGAACGCAATCTACGCGTGGGTATGGGCGACTTTATCTGCCAGAGGTTTGTGTGCTCTGTAGGCTGGGACCGCCAGCTTTTCGTCTGGGCGGACAAGAACGACGAGTCCGAGGCACTTCCCGTTCATATTCTCCCGCCCGACAGCGACGGTGACGACGACGATAACGACTCCGACGAGACAGATCATGGCAGACGTGGTAGACGCCGGCGTAGACGACAACACCATACGATGGACGTGCTGGCTTTGGCCTATTTACCACCAGCCTATGTGACTACCGCTGGCTTGGATGGATTAGTGCTGTTGTGGTCTCTCAATTCGGGGGAGCTGGTAGCTCCACTTCATCAGAATTCGGGGCCCATTGAGACTCTTTGGTACGCCGAGAAGCTGGAACTGCTGTTTGCTGCTGGGGAGCGAGGAATTCTCCTCTGTTTCGATCGATCTATGGCCACTCAGGGCGAAATCCCTCTTGAAATCTCTATGCAAAGCTCAGACAACACAAGACCGACGGGAAGCCTGGAATCTGTCACTGTATTGCGGTGTGACAAGGCGAACACTCACCTTGTCTCCGGGGATGCTGCAGGGTACGTTAAAGTATGGGAACTCCGCATTGCGAGGAATCACGAAGGGGTGGAGCTGGCGTTGATCTGCACGTGGCGGCTTGGCGCCTCAAACAATCATACGGCAGGGAATTCATTGTCCGCACAGAATCGACGAGTCCTCGGCGCTGAATTCATGGAGAATCTAGCGCGTGTATCGGAGCTGTTCTTGATCTTCTCCTGTGCTGACGGTGAAGTCAGTCTTTGGACGCTAGACGGAGTACAAGTCGGTACCTTTGGAGGTCGTCATCGCGCTTGGCAGCTCGGAAGGCCCGCGACATACGCGTCCTTAGAGTCATGTTGTGAATGGGGTTGGCTGGCTAAACGAAAGCGATCTCTCCTGTCCAGCGCCCGCGAAGAGCTCGATACGCTCGACGAGAATGACGGGGGCGATACAAACGACAACGACGGCACTGCCAGCGCACTGAGGCCACAATCATCGGTCTTTATCAAGAACTGCACTATCAGCGCGCTCAACGGCTCGACTTCCGAGCCACGCGAGAACTTTTTGTTGGAAGACACCATGCCGAAACCCGGTGAGGTCTGGGTTTGTGTGTCTGGCCACCGTTCACGAGCTGCGGCTCAGAATGCGCTGAAGAAGCAGGACGATGACGAGCCAAGTGGCGATGACTCCATGCGATTTGGACGAAAGAGTTTGGCTCTGTCGACAGTGGGGAACGCTGCCATTCTCAGTCGACGAAGTAGTCCTTTCGGACCGGGTGTCAGCAACGCCGAGTCCCGGACACTAGCAACGCTGTCGTACTTAAAGCGGAAAATCGCAGACATCAACGGGGAAGTCACAGATCTCATCACGGTCGTTAAGGTCACACGCGGCGAGGTAAGTCAACCGACGTGAACTCGAAGGAGTGTCTTTTCTTCTTACTGACGATTTTGAGCATTTGGCAGATTTCGTGCTGGGACGGAACAGCCAACAACCCACTGAGTGCGTTGAAAGTGCTGGACCTGAGCGAGTTTGTACGGAAAGCTGGCTGGACGAAGCACTCGCTACTTTCACACTTCGTCGGACGCTCATTTTTGTAAGTGACGTTTACTGTTTTAACTGAAGCCAAACGGGTCTGAACGCGTGTATGCTGTTTCGTTTCGCCAGGGAAGGAGAAACGTGCTTCCGAGTTACAGCTATCTCTATGCGGCCAGTTGATCCCGTAAGTATGGGGAAGTCGTAAAATTGGACATTTTCAGCTCCTAACACTTCGCGTTCGTGCCACAGACGAAACCGGATAAAAAGACGTACGCGCTGGTTGACACGGAGGCAAGAGAGCACAGTTTTCAGCCTCTAAATGAAGCGGTCTCCGCCGTTCGTTTCAAAGTATTCGACTGCTCCCGAAACGCACGACAGCAACGAAATAGCGTCTCCTCCAATTCAGCTTCACCACGACGAAGAACGCTCCTGCTGTCTCCTCCATCTACCGGCAACTCTTCTATAGGGGTGACTCAGTTACAGCCGACGATGCAGAGCCTCAGTGTAGCGGACCAAGCGCTTAATGAATTGATCGCTGGAACGACTGCCAATCCGGCATCTTCAAGGAGCTGCACGCCCGAAGTACTTGCACTCGCCAGTAGCGTCGGCATGGGAGCACGCACTCTGCCGCTTATCCGACCCCGTGAGAGACGCGTTATGGGCGGTCTGCTCCCCAAGCGCTCGTCTGTAAGAAGCCGCTTAGATCCGGCAGCAGACATCCGTCGGATCCACAATCCAGACGACATCCCCAAGAACTTCCGCACTATGCTGCAGCGAAAACGTGACAATAAGGACAGCAGCTTTGAAGGCATTTTACCAGAGAGTTGAACGGACCAGCAGCTCAACAGACTCGATAGAAGAGAGACAGCCATTGCAATTCGAGGCGCTTCTTCAAGAAAGCACCGCAGCATGGACATCAACACAGTTGTCTTTTGATAATTGAAGATGCACACTGGAATCGTTGAAATGTGAGAGGGGGCACTCCGTTAAACAACTGCACTGTGCACATGGTACATGTTGCAGCAAGAGACCGGGTGTTTCCTGTGGTGGTCGTAAAAAGTAGATGGGTAAACGATCGGGGACGCACGAATCCACCGGCAGGCAACGATGGACT
>LGSM01000280.1:0-41222 GCA_001314345.1 Phytophthora multivora
CTGTATGCGGCCAGAAGCGAGCGAGAATGGCGGAAACCGGGAACGACCGGCCGCTGTGCTCACTCTCTTTCCCTGTTGCCGCTCTCTTTCTCGCTCCTTTTCGGGCGACGGGTTCGCGCCACCATACTCAGACGCAAAGGCTGACGCTCACTACGAATACCGAATACCCGCCACCACCTGACCCGCTGCCCCCTTCTGTCGATCGCGTGTACTGGCTTGAGCCCCTGCCGCATTCATGCTTGGCGCTGCAACGTCGTTGCATCCGCGTCCCAGATCGATGAGGATTGGCTGAAATGCAACTGAAACGATGGGGATTGGCTGAAATGAACAGGGAGCTGCGATGTGGAAGGTCAACGTCAACGTCGCGTTGCCTTGACAGTCTCGGTTTTCCTTGTTCCCTAAACGCCACATGAGGCACTTTTAGGCTGGCTGCGGCAGCGCTCTTGTCGAGAACGACAAGCCATCGGTATGATACCAATGGTAAGTCACGGTATTGTTGCTTTGAGCTCAATGGCGTGTGACATTGGCAATAGGCAAGTTCATGAATACAGTGCCGGTACACGTGCATGTGGTTATGCAACTCGAAAAAGCGTTTCGTGTTGATCTCCCAGTTTGAGGACCTCGCCAACTTGGCGGCCAAGAGCTCTGCTCCAGCATTTAGAGTCCGTTCTCCAGGCCCGGAGCTACAGACAGGCATGACGCAGCACCGAAAGTTTTGGCAAATGAAATGAAACTCACAGCGCCACTGGTTTTACAACCCACGTGGGCAGGAAACTGCTTCCAGTCTGTTCACACGTTTCAGTACAAATATTTCACTAGCCAATCACTGTAGCTACGGAGAAGGTATCTACTGGTTTAGTACATCTTTTATACCTCAAAATCAGACCGTTTCAACCTGATTCAGGATTTGTCTTTCTGTGTGTCCTTCCTTGCCACCCACCTCACTCGCGCTTTGCCAACGTCTCAGGCATATCTTCTTCTAATCACAATGTCCAGAGGAACGTACATGGCCAAGAATTTCTTGGCTGTAGCTCTCTTGCAGCTTTGCGCCGTGGCCGTCGTGGGCAGCGGCAGCAACAGTGGAAGCTTCAGCGACGTCTCCGACGACAGCTCCAGCTCCCTCGAGGGTGTAACGGAGCTGCTGAGCTCCGCCAAGGACGTTAAAGTCGGCCCAGCCGTGCTGGCTGCCATCGCGGTCGTCGGTGGTGGCATCGTGTGTCTGGCTGGCTACAGACTCTTCCGCCCCACCGTCTTCTGCTGCGCATTTATGATCGGCGGCCTCTTCGTCGCGGGCATCGTGGAAACAGCCTTCTCCAGCATGAGTTGGATGCCCACGGCTTCGTGGATCGGCTTCGCCGTCGGCGGCGTCATCGCTGGTGTGGTGGTGCTCATGCTCTACAGTGCGAGTATCTTCCTGGCCGGAGCTGCGGGCGGCGTCATGCTCGCCTTCACCGTCAACACGTCGGTGGGCACCAAGATCTACCCGGACAATCCCGACGTGATCCTTGTGGTCTTAGCTGTGGTGCTGGGTATTATGGGCGGCATCTTGGCGTTGAAGCTCGAGAAGCCCGTGCTCATTGCCACTACGGCTATTGTTGGGGCTACGGTGTGTGTGTGGGGCGTTGGGTATTTCGCTGGTGACTACCCGAATGGCGCTGATCTCAAGCAGTTCCGAGCGCAGAATGACCATGGGGACTGGGTCTACAACATCCCAGATGCCTGGTGGGGATACTTGGCTGGTATGGTCGTGCTCTTTATCTTGGGCATGAGTGTGCAAATCAAGAAGACTGCGCGCGGATACGATCATGGGGGGAAGACGGAAAGCCACGCTATCGGCAAAACCACAGGCAACGCAGCAGTGTAAGTCAGCAACAGAACAGCACTTTGTGGGTAATGTACTCGCGGGTATTAATATAAACGACATGCATCCATTTCCGCATAATCTTTCTTGATGAACTGCTTGAGTTTATCTCTTTCGTTTGTTTATCTCAAATGTCCACCATCAGAGAATTGGTGGCAGATCCCAAAAAAAAATGGATTTTCTATCTTACGTCCCGCAAGCGGTATGATATGATAAGTTCATCGTTGGACATGTGTCTAAACCGGCTGAACTCTTTCGTTCACTTTTCAAATTCCTTCACGGAGCTCAAGCCATTTCATTTCGTTATGACAGGCAAGGCATATCTCATACTGACAGCGCTACTTTGTCTACAATTGGTCTCGGCCATCTCGGACGACGACACCACTGCGACGGTGAAAACCATCTTTGACTCCAGCGATGGGATGGACATCAACGGCGTCGTGTTGGCCGTCGGTGCGCTGCTCGTAGGCGCTCTACTGGTTGTGGCCGGCTATCGTCTGTGGCAAACAACCGTGTACGCGCTCGGTTTCCTCGGTGGTGGCGTCGTCATCGCCGTCATCTTCGAGAAGGTCTTCAAGGACGAAACGTGGGTGCTCACGGCCTCCTGGATCGCCTTCGTAGTGGGCGGGATCATCGTGGGTTACATCTGCGTGTACTTGTACTGGGTGGGCATCTTCATGAGTGGGGCTGTGGCTGGAGCCGCGTTTGCTATCCTCATCAACACGTCCTTCGGCTACAAGTTCGCTCCCTCCCACCCGGCTACAGTGCTCATTGTGCTGGTCGCGCTCTTCGCTATCGTCGGTGGAGCGGTGACCTTATGGCTACAGAAGCCGGCACTGATCGTCGGTACGAGTATGGTTGGCGCCTTCCTGTTGTTCTGGGGGATTGGCTATTTCCTGGGGAACTACCCGACTTTCAACGATCTGGAACGCTTCAGGACGTACAACTCCAGTGGCGACCTGGTCTACTCGATCCCAGGGGCCTGGTGGGGGTATTTTTTCGGGACTCTGGTTGTCTTTGGTCTCTCAGTCGTCCTACAGCTCAAGTTTACCGGTAAAGACGTGGATTACCACGCGCTCGACCACAGACACCGCAACTCCGAGGACGTGCTGCCTCGCCACGGCGAAATGACACCCGCCCGTGTGCAGTACACCGACATGGGCACTCCTGGCGTGCAGACTCAATACCCACAGTACCAGCGCCAACACCCGCAGTACCAGCAACCATTCAACCAGCAGCGCTACCCAACGTCCCACCAGGTTCAATGGGAAGATCTGCAGAACCAGCAGCCCAGCCAGCAGAATGGCAGCCAAAGGCAACCGCAGAGCTACGCGGACACGTCAATGGTGCAGCCGCAGTATCAACAACGGGAACACGACTACCAGATCTCGGACATTATTCCGACCACCACTCGACCGAACGCACCGGAAGTGAACACTCCTCTGGCTCGAGCACCAAGCGCCCCGCAGTCACACGTCGTTTAATTTACAAATAATAGTCTCTTTATCACCTCCAGTTGATTTTTCATGTTCGGGTCTGCTAAAAAAAATAAAACATATTCACTTCAACTTGCTCACACGTCACACATTTAGGTGCGGCACATCATTGATTCCGCCCTTCCTGTATCCAAATCCACAAAGTTCCACCAGCGTTAATTAATGGCGACTGTGCGACCGCCTCCCCCGCGCGAACCAGCCAACAAGAAGAAGCGGAAGCGGGTCCAGAAGGCCGAACCCTCGTCCTCCTCGGTGGACGAGCAGCTCCACACGCTCGAGCAATGGCACCGCGCCCTGACGGTGGACATAACGGAGCTGCGGCGCGAGGGCGCGCGCGTGCGTTTGGAGCTCGAGAAAGTGGACGACGTGGCCGAAGCGGCAGTTGAGAAGGCCGAGAGCTGCGCGACGCAGGCGCAGGCCGCCGCCAAGGCCGCCAAATCCAAGGACGAAGCCTTACACGACGCCCAGAACAAGCTCCGAACCACGGAAACGCGTCATCAGACGGAGTTGGAGAAGCTCAGCAAACGGTTCGTCACTACGGACAAGAAGCTGGAGAGATACAAGCAGAGCAGCATCAATGAGGAGTTCTTAATGGCTCAACTCACAGAGCTACAGGAGCAGTACGAAAACGAACTGACTAAAGTTCGAGAAGATCATGATGCGGCACTGGAAGAGCAGCAGAAGCGGCTGGTACACTTGGAGAAGCGTCTGGAGGGGGTCGAGGAGGAGAGGAAGATGAAGAAGAAGATGGAGAGGATGCTGCTGGCTTTCAGTGAGGAAAACACTCGATTGAGTCGCCAGTTGACTCAGATGGCTACGAAACTGGAGATTCAGGCTTTAAGGAAGCAGTGGGAGACGTCGGAGAGGGAGAACCAGGACGAACAGGGACGCACCCGAGTGGATCTCAATACTTTTGAGGACAAACTGGCGGAACTGGACGGGAGAATCTCGAATACGGACAATAAGGTCTTTGATATGAGCAGGAAAGTGGACGAAGCGGGGGCAGCAGCAGTACAGAGTCATCCACCACCGCTACCGCCGCCGCCACTGGTTATTCCTAGGGATTTGGTGCGACAAGGAGATCTTGTGGGCATTCACGACGAACTCAGACGGATTAACAGGGATTTCGCAGCTGTGGGCGTGGATTTCACTTCTTTAAAGAAGAATACGGACTCTCGCGGGGCTCAGCAGGATAAACACTTTGAAGCGAGACTGCAGGAACTGAGCACGCAGCTGTTTGATGCACTGGGTCATGATTCTCGACTGCATGCCACCGAAATCAGCCGACTGAAGGACGCTGTCTTTGATGTGCAAAGCGAGAACCGGGAATTTGGACAGAGGGTGAGGCGCGTGGAAGGTGACGTTCAACAGGCAGCAGCTACTGCTCGACCGCCACCGAGATCACCGCCACGCTGGCACTACGGGCAGAACCATCCACCGCCGCCAAACAATCGGAACCGTCGAGATAGACCCTCACGCTATGAGCCAGCTCCTGATATGCGCGATATCCCAGCACCACCGGTCCAGGATCGCATCAGATGGGCGCCTCGGAGGGGAAACCGGAGCCGGAGTCGAAGTCCTCCTCGTCGCCAACCGTGGGCCGCTGATTCAGAGCCGATCCCGGCTCAAAATGATCGCCGTAACCCGCGTGACAACCAGCGAAACAACCAAACTGGAGACGCTCTTGCTCCGGCAAGAAACAATGCGGCGGATCAAACGGACGTGCCACATTTACCTGCAAACGTTCCTGAGACCAACCAGGACGAACAAGCTGTCCAACCGCTCCGCCGTGCCCGCCAGCCCCGTAGAGTTCCGGAAGTTATTGTCATCGAAGAGGATGAGGACGAGGACGAAGAGAGTAACGCAGACGAAGGCGTGGAAGTCGAGGAAGAAGGGGAAGTGGCGGCCCCTAGAGCGACGCCGGATGTAGTGTTGGACGAGGAGGCTTCGTCTCAGGCGGCTGATGTCGTTATGGTTGACCTCTCGGACCCGAATACCGACCACATAGAAACAACAACCGATGTCTTGGAGAAAGAAGGAGACCTACAAACGGGCTTTTTGCTGTACTTTTGCTTGGGTGGCACCCCCGATCTTGATGCCCATTGGACCAATTGCTTTACTCAGCTGAATGCCGACGATTGTGTGGAAAAGTCTCGTGCTTTACGGTTCCAGCGCCGATACAACTTTTTACAGAGCTTCCCAGTGGATTTAACGCTGTGTATCCTTCAAGCTGTGATCCTCAACGCGTCGGAAAGTGGCTGTCGCCCCGCTGGAGCTATGACTACTGCCACCGTGCGTACGAAATTCAACGAGCTGGTGCAAGATATCCATCTTTCATGGATTCAATCACTAAACGAGTACTTAACCAAGCAAGCTGGCAGTAAATGTGTGGACGAATTGGCCTCGGAGAGCCTGGAACTGACGGTTAATCCGGCAGGGCTGTCAAGCTCGAAGGACAAGGATGAAGTCATTTACGTGTGGAGTCGTCGACAGGAGACTGTGATGTGGATGCTGGTGAAAAAGAGTCACTACGGATCGTTCCTGCCGGCGATGAAGCGCAACATCGACGCGTCTCCAGCCGTTTACCTCTTTATGTTGATGTTTGACATTCGTTCGGTGGAGAGCAAGTGTCCTCAGCTGGGGAACTTCCGACTGAATGCGTTCGGAGCGAAGACCCTTGCGCATCTGTGGAATCTCCACCTCAAGAAGCTTCCCTACGTGTTTTCCGCGGACTGGTCGTGGCTTGAGGACCAGTCCACGAAAGAGAAGCTGCCGGCGTTGGCTTTCTGTCACTTGTTGACGACCATTTTGTTGTGGAACAGTGCTATTGACCGCCACAGCTTGACGAATCCCCGTATCTACGCCTTCGCAGTCAAATATTTGCTCCCCAAGGTCTACGTTGGCGATCAAGCCGTCTACGGATCCGGTGATAGCACCTCCTTATCACTGACCGAGTGCGACTCCACACCCATTGAGCTGTTCAATCTGGACGGCAAGTTCGCGTCGATTCTGGGCCTGGATGGCTTCTTTGAGGTGACGGAAGCCATCCAGAACAATATGCTAGCGCTGGCTTCAGCTGTGGCAGCGAAACGCTCTGCGTCTTCTACTTAAGTTTGCTGTGTATTATTTCCCCAAGTATTTCTACTAATCTCATTTACTCTCTTTTATTGTCCCGTTGTTGTTTTCTTCTTAGGCCCAAGCTGATGCGTTTACAGTATCTTCCAGCGGAGACAGAGTCGTTTTCTTCTTCTTGGTGCTGCACTCCAGGATGGCAAAGCCAGACATGACCAAGACGGAACCGACGATGCACTCCCACGAAAATCTCGTGTGGTGCATGAAAGTGTCCAGGAGACCTGACAGCGGAATCGTCAGCATACAACCAACACTCGTCTCCAAGGGCGACGTCCAGCAGATGGCCAAGGGCATGAAGGCGCAGAACACAACGGTCAAAGCGCCACTGATGACCAGCAACAAGACCCCCTCCGCTGTGTCTGGGAACGCGAGGGACTCGTGCAGCCACGAGAAGGGACTTTCAGCCAGCAGGAAGGCGCCCAGAAGCCACGGGGGGAAGGCGAAGAGGCCGCAGAGACCAGCCAGAGTCACCAACGTTGACGTGTCCGTGATGTCTTCCCCGATGAGCAACTGCAGAGCCACTTGGTAGCCAGCGTAGATGGCGGACGAGACGATCATGGAGATCCCCGCGACGATCGTCGAGATTTCGATCGTCCCAACGCCACTTCCGTCTTGGAAAACGACGAGGAGGGAGACGCCGACGAACGCGGTGAAGACGCCCAAGATCTTGTTGGCATTCAGGTGTTCGTTCAGGAAACACACGGACAGGCAGTAGACGAAGAGCGGAGACGAGTTGGAGATGGCCACGGCTGCTGCGACGCTCACTTGGCCCAGAGCCGCGTACCAGAAGACGTCCGACACGAGAGACACGAGACTCAGAACGCCAGAAACGTACACCAGTCTGGACAACGGAACGACGGAGTGGCGCTGTAAGACGCCCACAAAGTCGGCGTATCGGTCTGCTGGGCCTCCGTTTAGCTTGTAGTATCCGACGATCATTGGTAACAGTACGACCTGCAAGGTGAAGTGAGAACTCGAACGGAGAAGCTACAAACCAGGAGAAGGGGGTAACGCACGGGTGCTGCGTGGTTAAAGCACGCGAGGAAGAAAGGTTTGCCGAAGGAAAGCTGAGGTGCAGCACCAGTTAGCAGTTAATTCCCAGCCTCCACTGACCATTCAGGAATGGAGTTCGACTTTACCTGGAGTGACTGGGAGGCTTCAGCTTGCAGGACCCACGACCAGATGAGCGCTGCACAAGATACAACAAGTGGGTAAGTTATCCATCCCTACAGCACAGCAGACGTTGATTTATACCGAAGAGCGCCACAAAGCTCGCGTATTTGGCAGGTCGCGACTGGTTCATCTCCTTTTTCAGGTCCACTTGAGGGTCCAGCAGCTTTGTGGCCTCAGTCGCAGGGGACCAGGCAGGGGCAACGACGTTAGTACGAGGCATCTTGAATCGCTGACGGCGAATCCCAGAATGACGAACTGGTGCAGTGGTCAGGAGAGAAAAAAAATCATAGCGGATCCGATGCAGCCCTTCGCCAGTAACGACCACGAATGAAAAGGTATCTAGCACCGCCACGTCGAACGCGCTGGCATCGCAAGAGGTCATTTCACTGCAGGATGTAGACAACTGCAAACTTTGATATGATTCTGTCAGTGCTGCAGCAACTACGTTCAGCTTATCATCGAATATGTCAAACTAACCAACCGGGAATGAGCGGAAAACTCCGGTCGTGCTTGTTTCGTTCATGTGTGAGCAGCTACACACCGCTCTTTGTGTCACTTTGCTCCTCGTGCTTTAAATGGGATCTTGAGTGCTCCATTCTTCCCTTTATCCCGATTCGTGGTTAACAGGCCATACTAGGCGACCAGCAGTGCGATCTGCTACCCAGCGCCTTCCCCGATCCAGAATAGTCGATGTTGCTCCAGAATTTGTCGCTCGAACTGCTCCGCGGTGGGCTTATCGTTCGGTACCACATGCTCTTCTACGAAGACGGGCACAAGGTACAATGTTAATACGCCGCCACGTCGCCGGAAGTCCTTGCCCCAGTTGCTCTGGGACCACGGGACGACCGACCGTCTGTACACATGCACTACGTTGTCTCGTACCTCCGTAAACGCTGAGGCGATCGGACAGGCTGGAAGAGCGAGAGGAATAGTGCGGGCTGTTTCCAGGCTGGGCAGAAGGATGGCCAGTAGCAGGAGAATCGTCCATCGGCCAGTTTTCATCGTCCGAATGGCCTGGACTTGAGTTGCTGGACTTGGCGCTGCGAACTTGACCGGCGTATCCATAGCGAGCTTCCAGGTGGCTCGGTAGTACACCAGGACAATAGCAATCTCCATCAAAACCATGTTCGTAATGGGGTAATTCATCTTGACACTGCCGTGTGGACATAGTCATCGAGTATCCGGTGCTTTGAGGGTTCGCAGTTGGGATATTCATCCAACGCTCGCCCTTCTGATCTTCGCTATCCCTTCCAAACACACGGGGCTGTAGAGGCGGCGGTCCGTTTGGATCGCTTCGATGCATCTTAGAGCCTACACGTGCCATACTCGGCACTAAGTATTTCGTCCGCTCCTTCAGTCGATGCACATCCTTGAGAATCCCGCACATGCCTGACCTGATCTCGTCCATTTCCTCGTGAATGCGTTCTGTTTCGTTGTCCTGTACATCGCGGATGTGCGTCATTTGCTGCGAGATGAGGCTTTCAATATGCCTTCGGAAGTACTGATTCTCCTGCGTCAGCGTCTGCTTGAGCTGCAACATCTCAGCGTGAAGCTCGTCCAGCTGGGCTAGTGCAAGAATTAATCTCTCCGCCGTCCCTGACTGCGTAGGTTTAGAGACGCTTTTGCATGACGTGATGGAGTCATCCTCAATGAGCTGTGCTCTGTATCTGCACGCCTCCTCTCTAAGGCTTTCGAACTGTTGCCGATTCTCGTTGACACCATCAACCTGCTGTGGCTCCTGGTACGCGTTCTCTGCGAGGTCGCTGAGCCTCGCCACCAGCCTATTCATCCCCAGTGTGCACTCTTGTCTGAAATCCTGCAGCTGCGTCGCTGTTAATCCTCGGCATCGCTTCAGAGTGTCCACTTGTGCTGAGCAGTTGGATATCTGCGCTAGAGACTCCTGAATCAGCGCTGCATTTTTACTCGAGCGTTCCTGATATTCTTTCTGCAGCGTGTCCAGCTCGTTAGCCACAGCATTCAGCGCTCCAAGCCCTAAAAGAAGCTGGTGGGTCTCCTCCTCCCGCATAGAAAACTTGTGCTTGAGAGAGTTCACACTGCTCTGTAACTGCTCGTTCTTGGCTGCAATGACAGCAATCTCCTCTGCAACAGCGTGGTCTGGAGAATCGCCCCCTTCTTTATCTCCAGCCTCTGATGGAGTCTCTTCAGCTGGGTATCGGGGCTTCTCTTCTCTCATTTGTTCCTGGTCTGTCAACCAGAATCATTAGTTAAACCAGCAACACAGTTGTGTCCACCTTTGGGGCGATACGTACCATAGACGAGTGTTAATGCGGATACTGGCGCCGCCTCCGTCTTCTTCTTGTGAACTTCTCCCAGTTCGCCCGTGGACGCCCCGCGCGGCCGCTTGTTCGTGTCCCGTAGGAAGCGCTGCTTGGCGGCACCTTTACTGCCTACTGCCGTCTGGTTCTGTCCGCGCTGCTTGATCTTCCGTTGCATCGTGGCGGCTTCTTTGGAGCTCACAGGTGTCGCCATGGCTGGTGGTTCAAGAAGAAGGAGTTCGACTATCAGTTACACTTGGTATTTGTAAGGCTCCAAGGTCTGATTCTGAGGATGCTCTTACAGTGTAGTCAACAAGCTAAGAGCATGTTGTCGATTTTTTTGCACCGGTGAATTTGACGTCTGCCACACCATAAACGTAGCCATCACTCTTGACTGGCAGTGCGGAATGGTTCGGAAGAAAAGGAAAGGAGTGGTGAAGGAGGCGCAGGCGGAGGGCGTGGCGGCTCCCAAAGGCGTGGATCTGCGTCATGTGGTGGGAAAGGTCCCTGTGAATGTGGATCTACCGGATGCGCTGGGCGGCGGCGACCTGGAGACGTGGTACGAGGCGTTGTGCTTGGCTAATGGCAGCCTCTATGAGCAACTTAAGAAGTTGCAGCTATTCCGATCCAAGTTCAAGTTGCTGGTATCAGTTGTGGACTCAGACTTCAGCAACATAATAACTTCAACATGGCGACTGGTGTTCCGACTGAGCGTGGCACCGCTCACGCAGCCCCTGCGCAAGAACCTGGGGCTGATTCTGGACGTCTTGGCGCAAAGTGAAAGAGCTGAGCTGCGAATAGTGGCTGCTGAAGAGCTTAGAGCGTTCCTGGATACGTTGTGGGCGGAATCAGATGAGAATATGACGCCTGAGCAGCGTGTCACGATGCTGGATCGTTTACTGCATCTAGTGGAGTTTCCGTTCCTCGCTCGCGTCCTAGTGGAGAATCCAGTTGCTGCGGAACAAGCTGGCGACGCACAGCACCTGCTGCAGTTCGTGACGTGTTGTGCTGACCAACTGGAGGCTCTCGGAGCTCCTATTGTGGAGTACCATAAGGCTAACAAAGATGATACAGAGCAGGAAGAGGACAACGAAGCTGCTGCAGCGTCGACAAACGTTGTATTGGTGGCATCGGAACGATGTGGTCACGCTTTGAAGAGCGTAATCGTACTGGCCACAATGAAGGAGATACTAGACGACCGACTGCAGCAATGCCGTGGAACCAGCTTGGACAAGTTGGCGGAGTCCTTCCTTCGTATTGTGAAGCACTGTGTGCTGTTGTTGCAGACGAGTGTAGTTCACAAGGATCTGCTCACCCAAGCAGGATTGGCGTACTGCTTGGTCCTTCGTGTGCTTCTGGAGCTGCGTGCAAGAAGTTCGGGTGATGCGACAAAGCTGCTGTTGCAAACGGCGTACCCGGAGCTGAATATTATCTCTGCTGGTGTGTGTGCTGATGTGCAACTTCGAGCTCATGTTGAAAAAGATGTGGAGAGCTTGGGCGATCTGTCGAGACTTGCTGTGTGCCGCGGTTTGTTGAACAGCTTAGCTAATGACGACCTTGTTCTTTCGGCCAAAAGCATTGGGTTGGATGAAGAGCTGAAGTCGGGACAGAGCGTCCTCGACGCGATTTTTACTGGCGTCCAACAGTTCTGTGAGCAGGAGTCTTACAACACGCGTTTGTTTGCGTTCCAGGTGCTGGAAGCGTTCCTCCGCCGTGCGGTGATGATCTTGCTGAAGCAAAAGAAGCAGACGTTACCTGGCAATCACCCTGCCGTGCTGGAAATGGAGACGCTGACAAACCTGACAACTGCCGTCTTGTTGAACTGGGAGCACCCGTCGAAGAAGGTGAACCAGTTCATGGCTGCTGTGTTCGCACACATTGTGAACTATTTCGTGCTTTCTGGTGGATTTCAAGAGTGGAGTGATGCGATTTTGCCGCGGCTGGTGGAGCTCCCGCCTACTAGTCGGGCTAAGTACGGGTCGTTGGCGCTTTTAGTCGGTGAAGCCGGGGCTAAGCCTGTGCTCGGGGCTAGTCCATCCTTGCTTTCGTCGCTGCTTTCAGCGGTGGGTCAAAAGGACTACGCCGCTCCCGCAGCAGCAAATTTGTTTGCGCAGATTCTTGATGATCTCAGTCAAAACAGTGACAAGAAGAATGGCAAGAAAGCTACTCCTAAAGTTGATGATGAGTCAGTGGCCGCGTGGCGTCAACTCTGGCTTCCGGATGTTGTTGGAGTTCTTCTTTCGCATGACGCCAATCTTCGATCCCGCGTGGCCATGTATGTGATCCCGCTTCTGCTGAAGAAGGACCCGGACTGCGTGCCTGTCTTAATTAATCGGTTGCAAGCGGAAGCTACCAACGGGCAGGCCAATAGGGAATCGGCAGATGTCGCGTTGTGGGCTGAGCTTGAGGTGCTGAAGTTTGCGCGGAAGAAAATGGCGCCTGAAAAGCTCGTTGGAGTGTCAATGAACGAAATTGAACGAGGTCTTCGTCACGCGAATGGAGAGACACGTGGTACGGCTTTTGATGCGTTGTGTGCGTCGCTTAAGTCTACTAGCATGCCCACAGAAGATGAGTTGCGATTGGTGAAGTACTACTTAGTGGTGAACGGAAAGGAGATTGGTCCTGCTGGCCGCATGAACACGCTGATCGGTCTAAAGACTGTGCTTATCCGTATCAAAGAGACAATGCGCCTTGCCAGTAAGAGCCTGGCAAAGCCAGTGCACACACCTGAAAACGCAACTGCGCGTGATGAATATGCTGCTGCAGACTCGTTCAAGCACTGGGTGGAGCAATTCATTGTTGCTTCCGTGTACCCCGGTGCGCTTCCTCAGCGCTTGACACTGGGTCTGGAGGTGCTTCTGCTCTACATCCAGCTGTTTGGACTGAGTGCTTCTGAGGTATCCTCACGAAGCTTATTGCTCACTGGACAACTGGTGACAACACTTCTCAATCAGCTCATTAGTGCTTGGGACTCCATTCGATCTTTGGCTTTTACGATCTTGGACTTGTATCCGAACGAGCTCCCAGGCTACTCTACGCGCGAAGAACTTCGCACTCTTGTTGATTGGGCAGTCGGACTCTGCGGTAGTCCACGTCAGCGCGAAAGCGATGCCGGTGCAATGTTTATTCGGTTGCTTTTCCAGAAGTGTAGCGCAGCAATTCAACGCTATGGGTTGACGTTCCAGCGCCCTGAACTACAAACTGGGACCGAAGTTAGCAGCAACACAGAGGCAGCGTTCGTATTGCAGCTGACGGATGTGATTCTTTCGCGAATTGGAGCTCTGAGCCCGACAGACATTCGTCGTGGCGAGTCGCCGCTTGTACATGGCTTTTTGCTGTCTCTGCACTATGTGCTCGACAACGTCGAGTTCGAGAAGCTCTCCAGTAGTGAAGCTGCGGACTGGCCGGTTGCGATGGCTCAAGTATTCAAGGCTATTCATCAGTCCATGCGCGCGTCGCTTGCTGTGGTTGGTGACGCGACTTCTGGTGCAGGTGACGAAGAGCTCTCAGCTTCGTTTGCTGGTGTTGTGGGCGAGGTTAGTGCGGTGGCTAAAACATCGAGTTCAGCTCTGCGAGTAGACTGCCGTGGCCATTTAATCGTTGAGAACGGCAATGACGGAGAAGAGGAAGATGGAAACGCAGAGCAGCGTGCCGTAGTGGGCAGCTGGTTGGCCGCGCGCGAGTGTGGAGCTATTCTCGAGCTGCTTATGCGCCGCGTGCCACTCCCAAGCTCTAACCCGGCCTCCAGTAGCATCTCTTTCTTTACAGTTGAGATGGCGCAACGCGGAGGAGAGACTCTTCTTAACTCGCTGTTCGAGCTCAAGCACAAGGGCGCCGTTGCCACGGCTTATCAAGCATTTGAAGGTGTTTGTCGCGCTTTCCTGGCTCATGGCGAGCAAAACCCTGTACTTGGCGGCCTCCCTGCGCGTTGGGCGGATCGTCTACTGGAGCGTTTGGAACGGTCCGAGCAGCATTTCATCCTTCGCCGTAGCTCAGGCTTTGCATTCAGTTTCGTGGCGATTCTTCGTGCTGAGCCACGCAATTCTGCTGCTGTAATTCTGCCGAAGGTGATGTCGACATTGCTGCGTCTTGCAGGTGAGGACACAGATACTGCGGAGAAGCGGGACACGCATGAGGAGCACCACTCACTGTGGCGTGCTCGTGTGCATGCACTGAACATCCTGAAACTCATTTGTCAGGATGGTGTGCTGGCAGAGGATGTAGCCTGTTACGTCGTGGATATGTTCGAGTTGGCCGTGCGCGGATTCGACTGTGGGTCATGGGCGGTTCGCAACTCGTCTATGATGCTTTTTGCAGCGGCGACTCAGCGTGCAATTGGAGACAAGCGCATTGCTGACGGAGGAACGCACCAACAAGTGACTAGTGACGACGTTTTCTCGCGCTTCCAGCAGCTTCGTGGCTTTCTGGCTCGTGAGTTCACCAGGTTGTTGGCAACGGACAAATCTAGCAGTGCCCTTGGTGGTGCAGCTCCGCCTGGACTGTACCCGTTGCTTCTGTTCTTGAGTCGTCTACGTCCTGGAGACGAGGATGATCAGCGTGTAGCCGATGCACCTGTCTCCCCGTGCGACGGAAGTGGGCTCGCAAGCTTCATTCCCCTAGTGATGAAATGCGCATCCCAACGGACGATGGCCATCCGACACATGGCTGCGAAGGTTGTGGCAGCAATCGTGAGCGATGCGGACGCTGCGTCTGTCTTGTCGATGCTTTGTGCCAATTTACCCCAAGGTGTTCGCAATGACCAGCCCGGCGCGAAGGGAATGTCGCACAACTACGTTCACGGAGTCTTAACTCAAATTCGTCAGCTTACGGCTAAATACTTATCTGTTGGAGGTGACAAGAAGAAAATGACGACCATCTCAAAGGATTCGCAAACTGAATTCTTCGAGGTCGTTGCGTCAAATCTGCTTCCTTCGACGATGTGGCTGTGGGCAGGGCAAGACGCTGGAAAAGTTAACCCCGCTATCCGTGCAGAGTTGGTGGCGACTATTGACGTGATTGTGCGGTTCTGCAACGGGAATGATGCACTTTCCATGCTGAAGACTGACGTAGCTAAGGACAAGTTTACTCATTTGGTTCAAATGATTCAAGCTGAAGTTGGGAGACAGCTGCTGACCCGATGCGATTCGGACCGATCGGCTGCCGTGCTGCTGTCTACCCGACCTGGTATGTACGTCCTGGATCGGTCATTGGTGTCGATTTGGTTCAGTCTGTGGGCTATTCCAGCCAGCGGTCAGCAGCTACACGAACTCGTGACGAAGATGCTGGTGTCTAACGTGCTCCAAATACGCAAGAAGGCTGTCAAACAATTTGCGAACAAGTTAAACCTCACAGACTTGAAGCCCGAATCGGTTGCTGAGCTGCAGAGCATTTTAAGCGGCCAGTTCTTGAAGGAGACGCACCCGAAAGTGCGAGCTCGACAACTGCAGCTCCTTGTGCGTTGTCAGATTCACCAAGAAATTGCTACCAAGGAAGCGAGGCTGTCGCAAGTGCAGACTCGGCTCATGTCCACTCTTACCACCTCGGCCGACACTCAAGTGCTAGCGCCGGCATTGGAGTTGCTTGCCCTCATGGCGTGCCACCAACAGGGCGAGAACAACGCCAATGCAGCGCTGTATCATACTCTGTGCCAAGAAATTGATCTGCGGTCCGACGAGAACCAGCCGCTGATTCTTCGACGTGCTGCTGCCTCTGCTCTTCACCACAGCGGCCTGCTTCTTCTTCATACTAAGCAGGACTCAAGTGATGAACTAGCGCTGGCAGGCTGGATGAGCGCACTGCGGCTTCTTCAAGATGACAATGTGAGGGTGCGATCGGTTGCGCGATACGCCGTACAGGAGGCCCTTGCTAAGGCAACGGACACTCCTGTCACTGGCATCCCTTCGTTGTCGGATGCAGCAGTGCTGCCTCTCGCGGTAAACTTTGTTGCTTCCTCCTTCGCTTGTACAGAACAAGGCGCCGACTCCGTGTCTAAGACGTTGTTCAAGCTCATCGATGCTCCCAGTGTTATCACGGCATATTCTGGCTCTGCGGGTGCCAAGGCTCAAGACTGGGACGACTTGTACCGTCGTATCTTCGAGTCGGAAAGCAGCAATTACTTTGCTGAACGCGACGTGCTCGCCCAAAACATCGTGCACTCGCTGTTGGCTCGCACTATCGAAGATGGAGAAGCGATGCGTCTCCTGCACAAGCGAGTCCTAAATGCTGCGGTGAGTTCGCTCTCAACGCTGAACCTGGAGGCTCAACGCTCGGACAAGGAAGGCAGCCAGTGGTTGGGAGGTATTACCTACTACTCGGATGTGTTTGCTCCTCTGTTTGGCCTCCTTGCGGCTACTGTGGCGATCACAACCTCGTCCTGCCCACTTGCGACCGAGCTCCAGCCTGCAGCTTCTCAGGTTCGTGATCTCGCCCAAGAAGCCTGTGAAGTCCACAGAAACGACGGTGTTACCCATCCGCTGCTCTTCCGAGCGCTTGAACTACTCGCCAGCAAGCATCAAGACATGTACAGCGCAGACACCGAGCCTGTGCGCGAGCTGCTCTACCTCACTCCATACTGGACGGCTTTGACCTAGATAAACGCGTTAGATGCGGCACCATAATCTCGATGGTTTGTCTAGTTTGGAACACGCTGCTACCACAGAATTTAGAATCAATTTTCTGTGTGGATTTGGGAAAACAAAGCTAAGTTTTGTGTAAATTCGGTTCAAGTTTTGACAGTGATTAGGGGTTAGGAAGAGGGTGAAATCAAACCCACAAAATCAAGCCAAGCATTTGTTTGAGTTCTACTCAACACGTCGCAGGATCACGCTTTCAGCCCCCCTGGGTGGTTCCTGCCATTTAGTGTATTCTAATGAGGCCCTAAGCGTTAGAATATGTTTTGTTTTGACGTAGTTAGATGTTTTCTGAAATTGTGCTTCTTTCGAGATTTGACTCAAATCATTTGAGGCCCTTGACATCCATCCTCAAATACCGTAAAATGTCAAATAATGGCCATCTGAAGCAAAATCGTCCGTCTAGTTTAGTTTGTGGTCGAATTCTGATTATGGTGCCTGTCTGATGATGGTCTACTTTTGATTATGGTGCCCTTTGCTTACCGAGGTTGGAGTTCAAGTATCATTTCCAATCTTGCCATCTCAAGTTTCTTTGGAGTCTTCAACTTCTTCTTACAATGTCGCTAAAGGGGAAAATCGCAGTCATCACCGGCGCATCGATGGGCATCGGCGCTGCAACCGCTCGTCGCTTCGCCCAGGAAGGAGCGAGTATGGCGTTGCTTGCTCGCTCCACTGGTAAATTGAGCAAACTAGCGGACGAGCTACAGGGTGTGCCAGGATGTGGCCGCGTCGTGTTCTTCTCGGTGGACATCGGAGACAGCAATGCGTTGGCTGAAGCTATGACTGACACAGTCAAGCAGCTCGGTGGGCCCGTGGACGTGCTCGTCAACAACGCTGGCCTTGCTCTCGGGGCGCCGGCGTGCTTCCACGATCAGTCGATCGCTGACATCTCGATGATGGTGCAGACGAATATGAGCGGGTTGCTCTTCACCACTCACGCGGCGCTGAACCAGGGAGGTATGGTGGCACAGAAGCGAGGTGTGATCGTGAATGTGACGTCCGTGACTGGTTTGGAGGCGCCTCCTTTCCCTGGCGAGGCTGTTTACCACATGGCCAAGGCGGCACAAGAAGGATTCTCGAACTCGCTCCGCAACGAGTTGTGTGGCACGAATATCAAGGTGGTCGTGGTGCGTCCGGGAGTGGTAGCGACCAACTTCCACGAACAGCGTGTCGGTTTCGACAAGCAGATGTACTCGCAGTTCATGGAGGGCTACGAGCCGCTGGTGTCTAATGATATCGCGGATGCTATTTACTGGGTGGTGGAGAAGCCAGAGCGCGTGATGGTTAAAGCCGTGGACGTTGTCCCGACGGCGCAACGCAGTCTCAGCGTCTTCGACCGCGAGTGGACTGCTCGCAATGCTAAGTAAAGCGTCGGTAGCAGCGTTGTTGGCTTGAGGAGAGTTAATAGCTAACATGAATATGCCTTCTTGTAAAAAAACTTAAGGCAAACGTGGCATGTACGAGCTGACTATTCTCTATTTTTATTCTCGAGACACTTTTCTTCTCAAATTAATATCTTCTGACAAACTAGCCAACACAAAGCACTTGACGTAGTGGATAAACCTCAATGTGTTTCTCACGGTAAGCCCATTTGGGGAGCGGATCTTCATCACGTGAATTCAGTACGACAATGTTAGAGCATCTCCAACGGAAGTACAACACGCAGAAATGACCAAAAATTGACGTCAATCCTGATAAGCTCGACTCTCGCATCATTCTTTATCATGCACACCATGAGTTCGGTGGTGACGGCGTCCATCCCACACCATTATACGCCCAGTTGAGTTGTTGGATTGTGCAGCGTTTTGGTGGAGGCTTCGACGACTTAACTCGTACAATCTAAATAACCAACTGCATCCGCGTCGGCGTCGGCATCGGCATCATGGGCGGCGTCGTGAAGCGCTCAACGACCGCGTCTTCAGGCGGCACGAACGGAAACTGGTGTATCGAAATACGTGTAGAATGTGCGATCGCGGAATTCTACTGCAAAAAAAACGGGAACGACGGCTCGCTGAGTAAGACGTCGGGGACTTGACGCGTGTCATCGCGTGGCATACATGCCTGCAGCACGTCGAGAATGCGCTAAGGGCCTGTGCGCGTTTTGTGCCGTCCATTGACCATAAGTCAGTGCGCGAGAATAGCCGCAGCGTAAGCACGGGCGTGGTGCGCTCCAGGTTAAACGCCCGTGGATTAATTTAATCGGCGTGAGGTACAACAGTCGATGTAGTGCCGGCTGAACCGCGATCAGCACCCGGGCGGTCTCGGCAAGCAGAAGGAGCTACAGGTAGTATACATGTGAAATATACTTTATTCTATACGCAGTATAGCTCTCTGTCTCCAATTATTTCTCTTTCTTCTCCTTTCTTATCTTCCTTAATATGAAATCTCATAATATTCTATCCGATATAAAAGGAGGTATCTCTTTTTACCTTTCACTGAAAGGAAAGTCTTCTTCCACTTATCAAAAGTCCTGGCAGACAGGTTGTCAGTATCTTTCCGTTGTGATCGCTGCCATTTTCAAATATGGCGCTCGAACCTAGTGCGTGTGAGAAACGTTGGCGAATTAACGTGCACAAGTGGAGTCCTCGAAACGTTCACCAAGGCGCTGCATAACCCGCTGCCGTAACGGAGCTCCTGGTGTGTACGGTGAAGAAATGAGCGACCGTCGAGAACATCAAGCTCGAAAACCCCAGATTTATCTTCTCCGGTTTGGACCGCTTTGAGAAGGCGATATATGTACCGAGTCAGATGGCGCAGTGTGCGTTGTCATCTCTGGTGTCGGTCTTGGGTGGGTCCAGCGAGACGGTGTCGAGTGTATTGAGCGAGAGTCTTTGGAGAGCGCGTGGAAACAACAAGACGGGCAATACGCAGTGCGGCTTGAGTACAATGAATAGAAAAACAATAGTGTGTTAACGACGGTGATGTTGGCGCTTGTTGGACGCCAGATCTACTCGCTCGGCTTTGGAAGGCCTGGCCTCATCGCCAAATTCAGAATTGTGCCACAGATCATCGAGCACTGTCCGAACCTCCAGAACCTGAATATGTGCGGGACGCATGTCCCGAAAAGTGACGAGAAGGCTCTACTGGACGCTTTACGAACATCAGCAGACGCCGAACCTGAACAGCAGCACCTTGTTAGGTGGAAAGTTTCTGCAGGAGCTCGTAACGATGTTGGGAACGTAAAGTAGCAACAGCGTTAGACCCGAAGACAAACTGGCGCTTCGGGAGCTGCGGCTACACGGCGGCGCGCTCCCCTTGAAAATTACCACGATGCTTTCTGAGGCGCTTCTTACAAACCGCGACGTCCAGTTACTCCAGTTGACTAAAGCTGACAGATACCGGAACCCCAACGTGAATGTTAAGCAAAATGAACTGAAGGAAGTGCATGACGGACAACTGCTGCAGAGCTCGCTGCCGACGGAAGCTACGCTGGCATTCCTGAGCGTTGCGACCCTTGATGCAATATCTGCGAACCTGGTGGCGCACATTTGTCAATTCGCAAACGATCGCGACGTGTGCCGCGTGATCGCGTTGACCGATGATATCGACTGTAGTTCACAGCGTTAGGATGAGATTTCCTACTAATAGGTGGGGGGGGGGGGGCTATTCGTGTTGATCATATCTTTATCTTCACTATACAAAGTCGCCGCGTGATGAAAAAAAGGTTGACTTTTTCCTGGATCGTATACAGGTCGGGTCGGCAATTTTGATCGTGGTTTTGGGAGGGATGATGTAAGTTCACCACCGTGAGCTCCTCGCTTGCACCGCCAATTTCGCTTCGCTCATGGCGCGCAAGGCGTCGGGAAAAAGAAATTGGCTCCTTGTTTCGGAACCTACTCCGGCCTACACGCCGTCCCCTGACAGACCTCCGCTGCGCTCCGGTTGTCAAGGCGCCTCTCTCAGGCCTCTCTTGGCAATGTCGCCCATCCTGCATTTTGTGAGTCACTTTCCAATCGTAGTCGTCTTGAGTTTAGTAAAGAGAACCACGATCTAAATTGCCGGCCCGACCTGAATACGATCCTGGAAATAATCTTCCGAAAAAAAAAAAAGCCTGCAAAATATCTACTGTACCTGCATGTACACGTATACGATTGGAACCATTACGACAGTGTAAAAGTCCTTTCAATGATTGATGTTATTGAAATTCAATCAAATCACTTCAACCTTCTTTGATCAAATCCTTTCAACCCCTTTGATCAAGCCTTCCTACCTACATTGCGCCATTTTCAAATATGGCGCTTGAACCTAATCCCAAGCGATTCCGTGGTGCCACTGCGGAGCTACTGGCGATGGAGAACGACCGCGTGCTTAGCGTGTTGAAGCCGGCGCTGCATCGTCTGTTGGACCTCGCGCCGGCGAGCGCTGACGAAATTAATCCGGCGGCGTGTTACCCGGTGCGCACCACACCCGCGCTCACGCTGCGTTTACTCACAGTGGACGAAACCAAACGCGCGCAGGCCCTTAGCGCGTTCTCGGTGCTAATCGAGCACTCGCGTCGGCTGCGGGAGTACCCGGACGCCAAGCGCGCGTTCTGGCTTGGCGTGCTGCAGTCGCGTATGTCGTGGGGCCACATGGACCAGGTTCCCGATGCTTCGCTGCGCGAGCCGGCGTTCCCGCTCTTCGTTGTGAACTTCCACGATGGCACGTACGACACGTTCGGCAAAACACTTCCTCCGTTCATGCTACTTGAAGACGCGGTCGTTGAGTTCTTCACGACTCCACCCGTAATGCCGACGCCGACGCAAACACAATTTCAGCCGCGATCTGATGTAAACGGGCCGGACGCAGTCGCTCTCGAACTAAAGTTTGCGGACTGCAGACTCACGTCAGTAGACGCTGTCGAAGCCGTAGAACGAGTACTCGCCCGCGTGTTCACACACCCGAGGCGTCAGTTCGCGGTGTCAGCGCTGGATTTGAGTGAGAACCAAATGACTCCCTCGGAGCTTGCGGTGGTCGCTCGAATCGCACGCAGGTGCCGCTACGAGTATCAAGTGTCGGAGCTCCGGTTGGACGGGATAATGCCCGGGAGCAGATCCACCAACTATTGCCCCAATACAACGCCGCGCGAGTTCCTCGACATCATGCGAGCTGCATACGGAGTAGAAGCGTCTGTGTTGTCAGCCGCGAGTACAGGGGGCAGTACCGAAATCGTGAAAGACGCACCAATACGCGCTTCAACGCTGCGCAGTGTCTCGCTGAAGAATAACTACGTTTGTCTGATGTACTTCGAGGCGCTCTTCTCGGCGTTGCGCTACGGGGGTCCGATCCACGAAGACTTCTCGAAGTACGTCGCAAAGGACAGGAAGGGACTGGCGGAGAAAACCTTGTGCAGAAGCTGGCAAGCGTTCGGGCTCTTCTACCCGCGACCGAAGCGCTTCAGGAAGCTGCTGGGCCTGCGCAACGTTGGTTGCTTGGAGTGCTCCCGTGATGTTGTCGAAGCGTTTACCAAGGCACTGCACAACCCGGCGACGCAACTGGCGTATGGCGGCGTTGATCCAACGGGGACGAACGCTGCCGCCACCGAACTCCTGGTGTGCACGGTGAAGAAAGGAGCGAGCGTCCAGTTCATTAAGCATGAAATCCCCAAGCCCGTCTCCACCCGTTTGCGGGATGTCGAAGATGCTGTCGATCCCAAGTCCCCCAGTCAGCCGGATACACTCGAGATCGAAGCAGAATGCGAGCTCGAGGGGCTGTGCGAGCGCGACTCAGATGGTGCAGTGTGCGTCGTCGTCCCTGGAGTTGGTCTTGGGTGGGTGCAACGTGACGGTGTCGAGTGTATCGAGCGAGAGCCTCTGGAGAGCGCGTGGAAACATCAGGACGGGCGATATGCGGTACAGCTCGCAAGATGTCCCTTGGACAAAAAATACGCGGTGATGGGGATGATGTCGGCGCTGTTGGCGCTGGTTGGGCGCCAGATCTCCTCGCTGCGTTTCAAGGAGCACGACGTCAAGTTCAGCATCGTGCCACAGATTATCCAGCACTGTCCGAACCTCCGGCACCTGAGTCTGCAGGGAGTGGATGTCTCTAAACGTGATGCGGGCGTTCTGCTGGACGCGCTACGAACGGGTCCTCTGCGCACGCGGCTGCTGACACTGAACCTGAACGGTAGTAGATTGTTGTACATGTATAATGATATATTTCTGCAGAAACTCGCGACAATATTGGGAGCGGAAAGTAGCAACAGCATCGGAAGCGAAGACCGACTGGCGCTTCAAGAACTGCGGGTGCACCATCGTCAATTTGGCAAGAAAATTGTTACCGTGCTCACTGACGCACTTCGGACAAATCGCAGCCTCCGGTTGCTCCAGTTGACTTTAGCCGACAGAGTGTACAGCACCGACGTGTATGCAAAGCAAAACGAAATGAGGGAAGTGCATGACGGGCAACTACTGCGGCGTGCGCTGCCGACGGAGGCCAAGCTGGCGTTCTTGAGCGTTGCGAACCTGGAGTCACCCCATGCGCTGGACACGAACCTGGTGGCGCATATCTTTCAATTCGCAAGCACTCGCGACGTATGTCGCGTGATTGCGTTGAGTCAACGCCAACGCCATTGACGGTCAATTTGACCGGTGAGATCGACTGTGGTACAGTATGTACCTACACGGATTCAAGATCATGTCAAGAGGATCCAATAGTGCGTGTGTACTGTAGACTTCTACAGTATTGGCGCCAAAATATTGTAGGCTTAATATATGTTGGATGGACGGGATGACAGCAATGTTCTTATCTTTTTTACTAAAGGACAAGAAGATGCTTTTAGTAAAATAGATTGGGTGCATTTATTACCTGATCGGATGGTTGTCGTCGGTGTAGGTTCCAATAGCCGATGCAGCACACGCGGTCAATTTCGATCGCCAGTCGCTGTAGTGCACTAGCGAAGCGCGACAACGTATACATTGTGTAGGATACATGTATACAGGTATACATTTTATGTTCAATCTTATTATGTTCACGCCATGCCATAATCTTTTGAACATTGACCGGAGCCCGAACTATCCTGCAACTGAAGGTGCGCAGCACACCACCGTGCGATGTACAGGAAAGAGGGAGGGAAAGTTTCGTATCGTATCGGATACGGTGTGTGGTTTGTTGTCGAACTTGGGTGCTCTCCTTCCGTGCAACGTAATTTACGACTTGGCTCCAGTTGAGCCGCTCAACCGAGCTGGGATCCTGTTCAACTGTGGGTTCACGCGATCCGAGCAAAAATGTCTTTGGGACGGTCCAGTGCCAATTACTACTGGGTGAATGCCATCATGAACGTTGCACTGCAACTTGCACCCGTTCGATCGACAGTCCCCGGTTGTCAGTGGCGTGGTACGGTACATGTCCGATTTCCGATCCAGCCATATCATTATCGGCCAACGGGAAGCTCATATTCGCCGACAAAGTGCCAACCAGCAGAAAATGAAGCATTTACGGTTAATACACACCTTGTACGGTAGTCGACTTTAGGCGTTGGCCGGCTATTTTCTCTGCGATTTATCTCATGAAGATTTCAATGCCCAAGAAGTATTATAGAGGTTATAGATTATGCATGTAGAAAACGAGCTGCTGTGTGGGTGTCTAATATCCTCGCTTCCGGCCGAAGCTCCGCGTAGCTCTGGCCAGTGGCCAGTGGCCAGTATAATACACCCATCCTCACTCCGCCATCACGTGCCAAATTAGCATCCCTGGAACCGGAACTTGCCGATGGCGAACCCTGCGCGTGTTGCAAAGAAATGATGCCAATCTTGCTCCGTGCATCGTAAACAAATCTCGTCTAGATGTTTGTTTGTGCGAACCCAGAAGCGGACAAGTCTCTGCAGCCAGACAAGTAATTTTTTTTTATTGAAACGAATCTGTAACAACCAATGAACTCATGCCAGTGTGATGGAAATGGAGAACCTCCGACTCCATTTCCAACGCGCATTGCCCGTTGCAGAGTTGGTCTCGATCTGGTCTCGCAGATGACTTGACATGTTTTGAAGATGTCAATCGACGGGTCAGTCGGCATTAGTGACACTTACTAATTTGATGTTGGCCCACCACAGTTGGATACACTGTAGATCCAGGCAGATCGTGATCTTCTCATCTCCAGCCTGGAGTCCAGGTGGCATCACGCGTCAACGCTTTTGATCACTTGGCGCCATAGCGAGGACAACGGTATTAAAGCCAGACGACGTCGGCAAACCTCGGTCGTGGTCCCGACGTGGACTGTGTCTCGATTCGAGAGTCTCGAACCGTGAAGCGGACCACCCGAATGGCACTTTTCATTCTCCAATTCACGTTGGCCTACGCATATCCTTCCCAAGCCCCGCCATGGTTTCCTTCTTCAACTACATCGTCGGTGCTGCTGTGGCCATCGCTTCCTTTGCAAACCCCAGCGAAGCAGACCTCGACGTGAACCTCCTGTCTGAAGGAACGTACTTCAAGCCGTCCGGCCGCATGGTCTCCGGTGTCGTAGGCAACACGCGGCCATTCCGCCGTTCGCCGTGCCCCGCACTCAACACTCTCGCGAACCACGGCTACATCCCGCGCAACGGCCAGAACATCACCAAGGCCGTGCTGGGCCCCGCCGTCATGTCGGTCTACAACCTGGGCGAGGACGCCACCGCCACGCTACTGGCTCTAGTGCCCGACACCTTCACGCTCGACTACTTATCCACGCACAACATGATCGAACACGACGCGTCTCTCATCCACAACGACGAGTACTTCGGCGGCGACCCGGCCCAGGTGAACATCACGCTGGCCGAACAGCTTCTTGAGCGCGGTCAGACGAGCGGAACTCTCGGCGTCGCGGAACTCGGTGCTGCGCGCAAGGCTCGCCTCGCGGACAGCATCGCCATCAACCCGAACGTGACGTTCGGGTCCACGCAGCAGACGCTGTCGTTCCTCGAGGCGTCCATTTTGGTTCTTGGCTTCGGCTCCAAGAACAACGAGACCGTCGCGGTCGACACGGCTCGCTCGTTCCTCGTGGACGAGAAGATCCCGGACGAGTGGGAGCGCGCGTCTTCTGCGATCAGCGCCACTGAGGCGCGCGCTACTGCCGCTAAGATCGCTGCGGCCTCCGCTTAGAAATACTTATGAGAGAGACCAATCTATTCGCAACGCTTTTCATTCATTCTGTTCTCGCGTCGGTCTACACCTGCTCCGCGTTTTCCGCCAGCTTTTCGTGCGGATGGTGCGTTGGCGGATGCGTGGAGCTCAACTCCAAGATCAAAAAGCCCGTCATCACCAGCGTTGAGCCGACGATGCATTCCCAGGTGAACTTTGTGCTGTGCATCAAAGTATCCATCAGTCCCGACAGCGGGATCGTCAGCATGAATCCGACACTCGTCTCAAGCGGCGACGTCCAGCAGACCGCGAAAGTCAGGAAGACAAAGTTGGTCGAAAACATCACGACAGCAATCGCCAGCATGAGATTCCCCTCAGCTGTAGGCGGGAACCCGATCGGCTCATAGAGCGACGGGAATGGGCTGTGAGCGAAGAAAATCGTTCCGACAAACCACGCTGGAATCGTGAACGCCCCGCTCATACCCATCATGATCATAAGAGTGGACGTGTCGTTGATCTCCGCACCTGCAGTGAGAGCTACGGACACGTTGTAGCCCGCGTTCAAGACAGCGGAAGTCACCATCAACAGTCCGCCAGTCACACTCGGGCTGCCGATGCCTGCGTCACCACCTCCTTGGTACAGCACCACCATCGTCACACCGGTGAACGCCAGCAGGACACCGAAAACCTTCTTCACAGCCACTTTCTCGTTCAGAAGACAGATCGAAAAGCAGTACACGAACAGCGGCGAACTGTTGAAGATTGCAGCTCCAGCAGCGACCGTCAAGTTCTGGAGCGAGGAGAACCAAAAGTAGTCGGCCACGAGATAGAAAACGCCGAGGAAGGCCGACAGTCGAAGCAGCTTCTTCAACGGAACAATCGAGTGTCGTTGCAGTACAGCAACAACGTCGAATCCAGCCTGGCGATCTTCCGTCGTGCCACAGATGCGGTAGTAGATGAAAATGAACGGCAACAACAAGACCTAGAGGCAATAGTCGCATTAGACGGTAGTAGTCAACACTGGTTCAGATCAGCGTAACCTACAGGTGCAGCGTGGCTGAAGCACATGACGAAGAAGGGTTTCTTGAAATTATCGGCCGTCTACACGTATGCAAAGATGAACGTTAGCACCGTTAATTAAAATAAATGGGAAGGAGGATCCATACCTGGAGATGCTGCACGGCTTCCGCTTGAAAAATGTTCGTCCAGATCACCACTATCATAATACCAACAAACTCATCGTTAGGTTGCGTGCATTATTTGACAATTGAGATTCCTTTGACGTGCCGAATAAAGCGAACAGTCCGACGTGTTTGGTGTGAAAGTATTCTTTGGTCTCCTTCTCCAGCTCCTTTTCCTCCTCCTCAAGCAGCTTGGTGCGCTCGTTAGGCACAGACTTGGTCACAGGCACCACTCCATTCCTGTGCAATAACCTTACTGGGCTGTGCGCGTCTTCCTCCCAGTGGGTCGCAACGTCTCGAGCGTTTTGATGCGAGTCCATGGGCGCGTGCGTCTCTCTCTCTCGAAGGAAATCTGCGAATGAGGAGACCAAGATCTTCGATCTTTGACTCGAAGACCCCACTCATCGTTGTTGTCTCGGACGTGCGTTCAACCACGTGATTATGGGTTGCGTTCGGCCAGAGACGCCGTCTCCATAATCCAAGAGCACTCCATGACGCTTTTATGAGCGCCACGCCATCGAAGATGAAGCGACTCTAACAAAGGCTTGGACTAGCTGGCTGGATGCTCCGTTGTGCTGGTTACATGCATTTTATAGTAATGAACACTGCAGTGTGCCGTGCACGTAACGTAGTTGGTCTTCCGAGCAAATGCAGTCTGCAGCGCTGAGAGTAACAGTGTCATCTTTGATGGCGTTGTAAATTGCCCCACTCATCAAAGTACCAGTATCACAATACTATTGTGTACTAGCAGTATGCATGCCGGACGATGCTTTCCCAGCCGGAGCTGTTGAAGAGAAGGAATATTGCTTAACTACAAGGTTAAGTGGTTATCGGAGTCAATTGCACTAACGTTACGTGTAACGTCACAATATTATTGTATCAAAAAGACAGGGCTTCAATATTACAATGATTTAAATATCAACAAATGCCAATTTGGATATTGAATCTATTAGTAATTGTACTGTACATGAAAAACACAAAATTACAGTGTCAATACTAGTACCGGTACGCACATTTCGATATTGTCAATACACGTGTGCACACAATAGTTTGTATACATTTCTTGCAAATAATTATGCACGAGTCCGATGAGCTCCTGGCAGCCGAGTGCCGCCGCGTGCTGGGTGCGTTGGAGCCGACACTGCATCGACTACTGGAGCTCACACCGGCGAGCATCGATGGCCTTAATCCGTATATGTTTCACGCGGCGCGCACCACACCCGTGCTCAAACTACAGCTTTTCCCGCGCGCGGACCGGCGTCAGATGGACGATACCGAGCGCTCGCAGGCGCTGAGCGCCTTCGCATTGCTGGCTGAGCACTCACGTCGCCTGCGCGACCACCCAGAAGCTAGATGTGCGTTCTGGCTCGACGTGCTGCAGTCTCGCATGCCATACGAGGCCACGCGCCACGTCCCCGAAGCCGCACTGCGCGAGCCGGCCTTCCCGCTCTTCGTCGTCGACTTCCGCGGCCTCTCCGTGCTACCAGAAGACGCAGTCGTTGCGTTCTTCACGACGCCGCCCGTGATGCCGATGCAGGTACAGGTGCAGCCGCGACCAGATGTAAACGGACCGGATGCGGTCGCGATTGAACTGATCTTTGCGGACTGCAAACTCACGTCAGTGGAGGCTGTCGAGGCGGTGGAACGGATACTCGACCGCGTGTTCACACACCCGACGCGTCAGTTCGCGGTGTCGGCGCTAGACCTGAGCAAGAATCGGATGGCGCCGTCGGAGCTCGCGGTCGTCGCGCGGATCACGTACAAATGCCGTTACTTGTACGGAGTGTCGGAGCTCCGGTTAGACGAGATCATCCCCGGGGTCGTATCCTCTGACTACCGTTGCCCCGATACAACGCCCCGAGAGTTCCTTGACATCATGCGAGCTGCGTACGGTGTGGACGGTGCGCCGGTTTTGACTGCTGCAAGTACAGAGGACAGAACCGACGTCGTGAAGGATGTATCACTACGAGCGTCAACGCTGCGTAGTGTATCGCTGAAAGGGAATTACGTTTGTCCGGTGTATTTTGCGGCGTTTTACTCGGCGCTACGCTACGGGAGTCCCGTCCGCGAAGACTTCTCGCAGTATATCGCCAAGCCCAGGAAGGGAATGCCCGAGAAAACCCTGTGCAGAAGCTGGCACGCGTTCGGGCTCTTCTACCCGCAGCCGAAGCGCTTCAGGAAGCTGCTGGGTCTGCGCAACGTTGGTTACTTGGGGTGCTCCAGTGAAGTCGTCGAAGCGTTTACCAAGACACTGCACAACCCGGCGACGCAACTGGTGTATGGCGGTGTGGATCCAACGGGAACGAACGCTGCCGCTACCGAACTCCTAGTGTGCACGGTGAAGAAAGGAGCGAGCGTTGAGCTTGTCAAGTTCGAAGAACCCAAGTCCGTCTTCTTCGGTTTTGGCGCCTTCGGAAATGCTTCACAGTCCCCATCCCCCAGCGAACCGGACACTCGCGAGATCGAAGCGCAATGCGAGGTTGAAGGTCTGTGCGAGCGCGAGTCGGATGGCGCAGTGTGCGTCGTGATCCCTGGTGTCGGTCTTGGCTGGGTGCAGCGCGACGGTGTTGAGTCTATAGAGCGAGAGCCTCTGGAGAGCGCGTGGAAACATCAGGGCGGGCGATACGCGGTACAGCTCGGGTGTGACCACTCAGAGGAGGGTATCGAGGCGATGAAGGCGCTGCTGGCGCTGCTTGGAGACCAGATCCATTCGCTCAGCTTCGACTGCTATCGCTTAAACTTCAGCATTGTGCCACAGATCATCCAGTACTGCCCCAACCTCCAACACCTGAGCCTGCAGTCGATCAATGTGCCGAAAAGTGATGCGAAGGCTTTGCTGGACGCTCTGCAAACGGGTCCTCTGCGTACGCGGCTGCTGACACTTAACCTGAACGACAGCAGCATGTTGCAGGACTCAACTGTGCAGCAGCTTGCGGCTTTGTTGGCTGCCGACAGTAGCGACAGTAAAGACCGGCTCGTGCTACGGGAGCTGCGGTTACACGGCGTCGTGCTCGGCATCGACAGAGTCACAGCACTGAACAACTCCCTGCTGTCGAACTGCGAGCTCAGATTTCTTCAGCTGACACGCGTTGAGAGATGGCGGAACAGGGTTCTGTATGAGGAGCAACAGCGGCTGAGCGAGATGCACGACGGCCAGTTGCTGCGACTTGCGTTACCGATGGAGGTCAAGCTGGCGTTTTTGAGCGCCTTGAGCCGTGAACCACGCCCCGCACTGGACACGAACATGCTGACGCAGATCTTTCAGTTTGCAGATGACCGTGACGTGCGCCGCGTGATCGCGTGGACCGCTGATATCAACTGCGGCAGTTATTGAGGCCGTGGCGACACACCGGAGACTGGCAGCACCCCCGACTCGGAATATTTAATGGATTCGACACTACAGTGGCATTGCTTCTCTAAAGCCACCTTTGGCTGGAGGTTATTAATGCGCAAAATCGTAAAACCCAAGTATATTTATCTCGATTTAGTCCTAGAAACGTCTTTCATTTGAATTTCTATCATAGTCAGGAATAGCTGAAAAAGAACTACGACTCCACCGTCATGCCTGGCTCCTCTGCTTCACGGTAAGACCCATGATGGTAGCACTGGTTGCAGCTCACACTGTGGTCCGTTCAGTGATCGATTGACTATTACAACATGCAGCTTGAGCCATGCACCAGGTGACTTTTTTTAAGTGACTTTTGCTTCAAGTACTATCATTTTTATTGACATTCTCTTTTCACATTATCAATAGATCAAAAACTACTCTTGCGTTCCGAACACAACTTCGACGAGGTAAGAAGCACCACCTTATTATTATGGAATGTCGCCACCACCTGAGTTGAATACTGTCAGACCGCCTCGACGGCAGCATCCAAACGCTCTATAACTTCTCGAAGCTCCATTTCTACTCGCTCCACTGGTCATAGCAGTCGGCAGACTGGAGGAAACTCAGGATCACTTGCAACTTCATGTACGCAGGTATCATCATCACTTTGCTTTCTTGCCGAAAAATAACGTTTGATAGAAATTCCAGGCGTCTCACTTCGCGATTTGGAGCTGCGCAAGATTCAAATCGAAAGCGAATTAGCTCGAGTGCAGCAAGAGCTACAACTACGGGAGCTTCAGCAAGCTACAGCTCAACTGCAAGCCAAACTGCAGAGGAAATGAACATGGGGGAAGATCATTGGCAATTTATACAACATTCAAAACTTTTAGTAAATTTTACCAGCTAAAAAATACTTCGAAGTACAAAGTGTCTGGGCGAATTTAACGTACCAAAGTTTACGAAAACTGCCTGTTGCACATTGACGTTTGCACGACTCCGTGACGGTAGAAACTGCGTCGGTCTGCTTTTGCCATATTCCATGATGGAATTTCCATCCACGAATGTCGTTGATTTGATCTCGGTGGAAAGATGGCACCAAAGAGACGGTGCTTTGCTGTGGTTACCACTGGTTGTGTACATGTAGTAAGAAATCTTTGCTGTTCGCCCTGTACCGTTCCTACCGCCCACCTCCTATCATGAGACCGAGCACGTCATCGTTGATAACAGCGTTTCACGCGAAGGCGTGACTCCTTTATCATCCTGACTGTAAGGTTCATTCTTTCGAATTAACTTAATCTCCGGCTCATTTCCCAAGTTTCTCCTGGTCAAGTACCAAACATGGTGGTGTCCCAGTGTGTATTAACAATTGTCGGTGCTGCTCTTGCATTGCTCAGTGAGTCAGTTGCTGGGTCCGTCGTTGTCGGAACTCCTACAAGTTTCGCTGCCGGAACGACGGGAGGTGGTGACGTGGAGCCAGTGTATCCGACTACTATCAAAGAACTCGCGACGTACCTGAGCGACAGTGAGCCCCGCGTCATTGTCTTAAAGCAGGGGTTCAATTTCATCAAGTCGGAAGGATCCACAACGGAGAAGGGCTGTCGAGGCAAGAATAACGCCAACTGTATGGCCAAGAAGAACGGCTTCAAAGGTCAAGACGAAATGCTCCTGGACGCGTCCGTGCGTACGTGTGACGGCACTCAAGTAGACATCACGTACGACAACGCAGCTAAGACCGGACTAGAAGTTGCCAGTGATAAAACGTTGGTTGGAGAAGGAACGGAGGGCGTGCTGAACGGCAAAGGACTCTCGATCAAGGGCAGCAACGTCATCGTTCAAAACATCCACATCACCAACTTAAACCCGCATTTGATCTTCGGGGGCGATGCCATCGCGATTGATGCTAGTGATAAGACACCCGAAGGGATTTGGATCGATCACGTTAAGGTCTCAAGTATTGGACGGCAGATGGTCGTGGTGCACTACGCTGGAGGACTGGGAATTACAATCAGCAACTCCGACTTCGATGGTAAAACGGAGTACTCGTCGTCGTGTGACGGTCACCACTACTGGGGCTTTTTGTTCATCGGGAAGAAGACCGAGATCAGTCTCATTGGGAACTACATCCACCAAATGTCTGGCCGCGGACCGAAAGTGGGAGGCCATGAAGGAGAGATCCCAGTTATGTACGCAGCTAACAACTTCATCTCCGATAACACTGGCCACGCTTTTGATGTATCGACGAGCGGGTATGTTCTGGCTGAAGGGAACTACTTCTCGTCTGTTACGACGCCCAATGCAGACGACAAAGATGGACACTTGTTCGTGCCTGCTTCGGCGGGGGATTGCATGGCGAGTATCGGACGCAATTGTGAGCTGAATGTGCTGAAGGACAGCGGTACATTCTCAAGCATCGGGGAAGACGCCGTGGCTACGCAGCTTGCTACAGGTACGTACAAGAAACAAATCGGTGGTTATAAAGTCGTCGCAGCGTCGGAACTTGCAGCCGCTAGTGGAAACTTTGGTGTTGGCGAACTCGGAAACAACGTGGCGCAGTCGACGGCTTCGAGCGGAACGGGAACGAACACAACCGATGCGTCCACTGCCAGTCAGGAGACTGAAGCTTCGTCCGCTAATCAGGAAGTAACGGAACCTCCGGCAGCTTCGGATGTACCGACACAGCTCGAGACGCCTGCTCCAGTCACTGAAAAGCTCAAATGTATTCCTCAAAAGAAGAAGGAGTAAATGACAAAAGTTACAAAGAAAATATGTTCTCTTCTCATGTTTTTAAACATTTTTTTAAAAATGTCCTAATTCTAGTTTTATAGCTACGCTAAATGCAACACTTCTATATCGCCAGATTGCTTGGTAGCCTCTGGCTGTCGTAACGTGTCTTTCGCACTACAGTACTCCAGAATGCCAAAGCCTCCCATCACTAAAGCTGACCCAGCAATACATTCCCATGAAAACGAAGCGTGGTGGATCACGGTGTCGACAATCCCTGACAACGGGATCGTCAGCATGCACCCGACGCTCGTCTCCAACGGCGAAGTCCAGCACAGCGATAATGGTAGGAATACACAGAACACAATAGCCATCAATCCGCTGACCAGCATCAAAACCAATCCATGCGTCGTGTCAGGCAATCCTAGCGGCTCGTAGACGGCTTCTACGGGGCTGTAGGCGAGCAGAAAGCTCCCAATGATCCACAGCGGAATAGTAAAGAGCCCACAAAACCCCGCCATCGTCAATAGTGTCGCTGTATCCGTCATATCATCGCCCACTGTCAACCGAATGGCGACTTCGTAGCCTCCATAGAGCGCCGCCGAGAGCACGACCATTAAACCCGCGACCACACCAGTACTAGCGATCGCGTCAAGACCACTCCCATTCTGAAACATGACGACCAGTGTAACCCCCGCAAAGGACGTGAGAACACCGCACATCTTGCCAATCGACAGTCGTTCGTGGAGGAAACAGATCGAGAAACAGTAGACGAACAACGGGGAGCAGTTGAAGATGGCAGTACCCGCCGCCACGCTCACGTTGGCCAGTGCCGCGTACCAAAAGTAGTCGGTAACACAGTAAAAAGTGCTCAGGAACATGGAAATCCTCCACAACCTCGGCAAGGGGATGACCGAGTGGCGATTTAACACTCCGACGAAGTCCAACGGAGCGAGACGATCCTCTTCTCCTCCTTGAAGCCAAAAGTACCCGACAAGAAGCGGAAGCAGCGCAACCTACAGCAGTAAACCCCGGTCATATCTATGAGCAACATGGTCCCATTGTTACAGCAAAGTGCAGATAAATTGCATACCGGCGCCGTGTGATTAAAGGACACGATGAAAAAAGGTTTGTTGAATTCAACCGCCTGCACCAAGGGAGCAGAAGAGTCAATGGATACTTCGAGCCAGGGATTCAACAGACGATAAGTAGGACCTGAAGAGCTTGAGAAGCTTCGGCTTGCAATACCCACGACCAGATGAGCGCTGCCACGGAACGGAGCACAAGGATTAGGAACGAGACGAGTGCGTCAATGTGTCAATGCCCCGGTACCTCCGAGTGCAACGAGACCCGCATGTCTGGGCAAATTGTGGCTGGTTGCTGACGAGGTTTCATCTGTTGAGAGCAGCTTGGTGAGCTCGTGCGGGGGCTGCTGGGCGTCGGTCACACGCGTCATGATGCTGTCGGAGCTGCGGGGGAAAGTTGTCAACTGTCATCGTTGGAGAAGTGGTGTCGTGCGAATGTCGCACGTATGACCTATTAGAATTGATGAGAGCAGTGCGTGAAATTTCTTAGCATACAAGCATAAAGATAGAAGAAACTGTGAAAAATAGTGCGGGAGGACACGTCATTTCTAAATCGAGACACGCAGTTGCGATCGAAGAACACGCCATTTCCAAACGAACCTGAGATTCCGGTGGCCGTCTCCTCCACTTGGCAGACACTCTGAGGACGATATCCACGGATGTTGCTGTAGTTGTTAGTACAGTGGTTCTAATTGAAGACAATATACTTTATCTGAAAAATGAAATGCCGTTTGCGAACCTTCGCCCAATCCTGTGGAAAGATATTGACGCCCAAGCTGTGAAGGGCCTTATTGAGCTGCAAATATCGGACTTGCCACCGAATGCGCACGTTGAATAATTTGTTTGCTGCTCTCAACAATGAGACCAACACCTCGTTCCAGACTGAGCAAGCCTTTCGTGATGTGTGAAGCATTTTTCTTTAATACGCTTGAGCCCAAATCGAGCACTTGGTCTCCTCGTACTCGAGCTGCGTGCGGCTCCACGGTTCCTTGCGGCCACGGAAATATACCAAAAAGTCAGGCTAAGAGGAAGTATCACAAGGGAAAGTGTGAAAACACAAAAGGTCATTTTATCCCGCGAGCTTCCAAGTTTCTTTTACGACTTCTCGCATGACGATAAGATCCAGTGTCCACACTGCTTCTCCGATGTGAAGACTTTTTTCTTCTCCGCCAGCAAAACCGTCACATTCCCCAGGTTTAGCGGACGTCGTGGGGCAAGACAGAAGACTGTCATTCAGTTGTTTCTTTCCACTGGGAAATGATAATCCATTCCTCGCCCGTGTGCTGTCAAATTTTCATACACAGTCTATAATGAAGCGACATTACCACGGACGAATTCATGAGTTACGCAGAATTTAGTTGTGCGTTTTTTTATTTCAAAGGAACGTAGGCTAATTCACCGCGGCTACGACGGGGTGATGCAACGAAATACAGCCTCAACTTAATCAGCACGAAGGGTGCATCACGTGGAAGGAGTCGTTCGCTCTGTTCTACACCATCATTGCAGGTCTCTCGGGTTCAGGCTCATGGTGCTGGTGTATGTCAGGTGGGCCATTGCAATACTCCAGAACTCCAAATCCTCCCATCACCAAGGCTGATCCAGCAATGCACTGCCACGAGAACGAAGTGTGGTGGAACAGTGTATCAATGACGCCTGAAAGAGGAATTGTCAGCATCACACCCACACTCGTCTCCAGTGGCGACGTCCAGCACAGCGACAATGGTAAGAAAACATTGAAAACCACCGCCATCATCCCGCTCAACAACAGCAAAAACACGCCGTCACCCGTAACTGGAAACCCCAGAGACTCATGCATCGAAGAGAGAGGGCTGTAGGCCAGAGCGAAACTCCCTGCAAGCCAGAGCGGAATCGTAAACAGCCCAGTGAGCCCCGTCATCGTCAGTAGAGTCGACGTATCGGTGATATCTTCACCAACAGCAAGTCGCAACGCAACCTCGTAGCCTCCATACAACGCAGCCGATATAACCACCAGGAAACCAGCCAATAGACTAGTGCCCTCTATGGCATTAGCATCACTTCCATCTTGAAACATGACGACCATCGTAACCCCCACAAACGACGTCAAAACTCCGCAAACCTTCCCAAACGAAGGTCGTTCATGCAGAAAGCAGATCGAGAAGCAGTAGACGAACAGCGGCGAGCAGTTGAAGATCGCTGTGCCCGCCGTCACGCTGACATTGGCCAATGCTGCGTACCAGAAGTAGTCCGCCAAGAGGTAAAACACACTCAACCAGGCCGAAATGCGACACAGTTTCTGGAACGGAATGACCGAATGGCGCTTCAGTACAGCGACGATATCTAGTCCAGCATATCTGTCCTCTGCTCTACCCTTAAGCCAATGGTAGGCAAATACCAACGGTAGTACGAGCGATGTGATGGTGTGGTTGAAACACACGATGAAGAACGGTTTATCGAACCTCACCACCTCCTGAAGGGCTTGGGAGGCTTCGGACTGCAACACCCACGACCACACCAGAGCTGCAATAGGTAGAACAATAGATAACATCAGTATCGCAATACTACCAGGTAATACACAAAGAGGTTCTTTCTCACCGAAGAGAGCGACGAGGCCGACGTGTTTCGTGTGGATCCATTGCTTGGTCTGCGCTTCGACAGGTGACGCTAACAACCTGGTAGTTTCAGCTGCAGAAGCTTTGGGGGTGAGCGCCATCGCTGGTGCTTAGCGAAGGCCAAGCAGAAGTGGGACCGATTGCGTTCTGAAGAGCTACTACGTCCTCACAATGTCATCCTACCCTCGAGGATGAGCAGGATTAACTTGGTATTTGTATTAGAACAGAATGACATAGAATGAAGTGTTTTACGGTAATGCTGAAGAGTTCATGTAAATCCGGAGAGAAGTACAGTACAACCACCAAAACTAAAACGGCCAGGCGTTCTCAATTTTCGGCATGAATTTGCCGTCATTGAAAGGAGTGTTGGCCTTGCCGAAGTGAACCGAGTTGAGAGCTCTACGGGCGTCTTCCGTCATCTGGTCCCACATGATCAGGTCCTGGAACGTACCCGCATCTCCAGTAATGTCCAGGTCGTGGTTCAAAGGCCACGCGTGCTTGTATCGCACCTTTAGACTGGAGCCATCGATCACCCACGGTGGGCACGGGTTGTACTTCTTGTAGCCATCGTGGGAGGACGCCGAACAGGCCAAAATCTTCGGCTCCGGTACGTCGGGGTTGTCAATGAACACGATAACGTGCTCCCAGTCGTGGCGGTGACCCATGCGCGACGACGGCGAGTCCTTGGGGAAGTACCACGAGTACATGATGACCCAGATGCCTTCCTTCCATGTGGAACGGCCGTAGACCTGAGAGCCGTGGCCGGAGCCTCGGCACCCTCCTCTCGGACTACCAGAAGTCTGGAGACCACCACTTGTTTCTCCTACGTCGTTCACAGCAGGGTAAGGCACACATCCCGTCCGGATCTGGATCTGAGGCTTAAACTTGACTCCAGCCTTTTCGGAGATCGTGACCGGCTCAGGTTGAGCGAACGGCTTTACGTCATCGTGGCCAATAGTTTTCGTGACCCACGGACCAGGGTCCGGAGTGGGGGCAGGCGTCGGGGCAAGGGTGGGAGCTGGGGTGGGCGGCTCGGTTTGCCGTGGGTCCGGCCGCATTGTCGTTCCTGGTGGAAGGGTTACATTCCGTGCTGAGGGGGCAAGCGTCAACTTGCTGTAGTCGATGTACTTGGTGGTCGGCTTTGGAGTATCACCGGTCTGTGATCCGGTGCTGACTTGGACTTCGTTTTGGGCGTGATAACCGTCTTCGGCTTGAGCGGAAGCAAGCAGCGCGATACCCGTCCACAGAATGGCGGTGAACCTCATATCGACAAAGGGGAAGTTGTTGATTTTTGAATGCCAGCGGAAATTGAGGAATGGCGAATTGCGTTCACTTGTTCGTGCTGTCGACCACATCACGGAGTAAATCTTGGTTAGTAGGTACATGTATAGAGCTTGAACCAACCTACATGTACTATAGTACCTATTGTATAGTTTACGGGTCAGTGTTGCAATGTAAACACTGTACAGTACCGCAATGCTCATCTCTAGTCTCCAGAAAACTGGCGATCTTATATAACGCTGAGTGAGAGACCCTCGCATTAGTCACAATCAGTGATAACCTGTACAGTACAGAGACGTGGTTAGTACACTGTCCTAACCACATTCTCTCCTTATCGCATGGCTTTGCGGACAGCAAGAGCACGATCGAGATGTGAAAATGCTGTCTGGAACTTCCAAGATTTTCTTCCAGGGCTCCACCAAGTTTTTGAAGGAAAGGGACAACTACAAGCAACATTCGAACCACCTTCACGTAACTAACCTAACACTGCCAATCCCGGGAAGAAGGAATTCATGGCAAGGTGTCGGAACTCGGCCGCATATTCTGAAGAGCTCACCTCCATCTGCCAACACAAGATTTAGCACACCGTGCGAAGCGAAGCCTCGATTTTGGTGGTTAGGGTTGCAACACATCTTTAATTATTAATGCACCGACGACTTTGGTAGTT
Source organism: Phytophthora multivora (assembly GCA_001314345.1). Lineage (NCBI taxonomy): Eukaryota > Oomycota > Peronosporomycetes > Peronosporales > Peronosporaceae > Phytophthora > Phytophthora multivora. Next base: position 38,458 of record LGSM01000280.1, read on the forward strand.
AGGGTTGCAACGCATCTTTATTAATTAATGTACCGATATTGAAAAACTTGGTGAACGTAGGCACTTCACTGGAAGACAGTCTTCACAGTATGGCGTTAACGCAACATAATTTCAGCAATACGATGGCTTTTATCGCAACACAAGAGCAACGCAAGAGTATAGAGCAACACAACAGGGCACCGAGACCTATAAACTTATAAAGGGTGACGTGAGAGTTTATGACCTGGACGCTACCAAATCTCGAAAGATAACCAAGATCTCGGTTTTCATGGCACCGCCATCGCTGGAGCAACGCCTACTAATGGCAGCACCTTGACGACCTCGGGTGCCGCCGCTGTTGGCGCGACATCATAGGAAGCCAGGCTGGCAATGGCATTGGTGGTTGGTAGAATATTGGAGAAAACAGTACTCGAAACGCTGGTGGAGGCGGCAGCTGTTTTGACATCTGTGTTGTCGACTTGAGCTCGGCAATGGAAATTGGAGACTGAATGAATTAAAGATAAGCTTGCTCGGTTCCACGAGCTCCTACATGTGCATGCTACTGCGGCTTCAAGTTCAGCAGCCACAAACTAAGCTCACACGCAGTTTTCCGTCCTGCGTCCAGCTTCTCCAAGGTTGCAGTGCAGCCTCGCAGGTGTGCGCCTGTGAGAGTTTTGTCCACCACTCCACGTCCCACGTTGAGCCTCAACTTAACAGCAGCAAGAAACGCTGGTGGAGGCGGCGGCAAGAAACCTGTCCAGAAATACTATCACCGTAAGAAACCTGGGCACTTAAGACGCGATTGCTGGTATTACAAAAACAAATCAAAGAAAGTGAGTGAAAACGCGGCAGGCTCGGTCAAGAATGTTTAAATTCAGAACGGTAAGAAGAATGAAGGGGTGAAGAGGGAACTAGGCACCATTGACCATATGCAGTGGCTGAATGATGGCTAAGGAGAAGACAGTAGTGACGAAGAAGATGATCGCATTGTCGAGGAAGATAGTCGCATGATCGGTATGGTGCAGCGGCAGGCGGTTCAAGCCGACTCCAGCGAGTGGATGCTGGACTTCGGCAGCACAACACACGTGTGCATCGATCGAAGCCTTTTCGCAACGACGAAGAAGTCGGGAGCAAGCTTTAAGGTTTGGACAGGAGAGGTCACACAGGACGTAATGAGCGGAAACGTGCTGATACAAGTGAACAATTCTGTAAGCGGCGAGACGGTGGATTTGCTGCTGGAGAATGCTGTATATTCGCCTCATGGCTCGACCAACCTGTTAATCTTGGGTGTTATGGAGGCCAATGGGTGGATTATGTCTACAAGTACGCCCAATGACAAGATGCGTAAGGTATTTCTGGATCTTAATGGAGTTAGGATGGGGTTCTTCCGGAAAGGTGCGCATTATTGGCTGGGTATGCTGGATGGAAATGGAGTATCTGAGCAACTGGCCATGATGACACTTAATGCGGATGTAAGTCCATTAATGCGGTGGCATGAGAGGCTGGGCGATCTAAATGTGGCTCCTATCAAGCATATGGTGGAGAACGGCACAGTGCAAGGCATGGAAATCCCCCCAGAGCTGTTCAAGAAGAAGTTCGTGTGTCTGAGTTGCAGGTCTGCCAAGCAGAAATGCCGATCCTACAAAGCGAGCGCTGCAGAGAATCGTACTGAAGTGAATTACGAGCGGCTGATGTCGGATACCTGTGATATGGGGAAGTATTTGCGTGGTCTCGGGGACGTTAGATATTTCCATTTGATTCAGGATGAAGGTTCGCGCTACAAGTGGGATTTTCCATTGAAAAATAAAGTGACGCGAACGGTAACACAATCAAGTTGATGACAGAGCTGCTAGCACAAGGACATCGGATTAAAACATTTACGAGTGATGAAGGCGGTGAATTCGATAACAGAAAGCTGAAAATATCCTTGGAGGCACGGGGAATCCGATTCGTACCGACGCATGCTTACACGCCAGAAGCAAATGCACTTGCAGATAAGCTGAATGGCGTATTAGCCAATAAGACACGTGCAGCAATGCATGCAGCAGCTTTACCGACGAGACTACGGCCGGACGTGTTGCAGTACGTCGTGGATATCGACAATGTCAGTGCAACGCGCGCACTTAACGGTACGACCCCGACTGAGAAACGACTGGGAAAGAAGCCTAACGTATCGAAAATTCGTGTTTGTGGATCTGTGGGGTTCGTTTATCAAGTGAAGCGGAAGGCAAACTAAGCCCTAAAGGTGAGCCTGCGCTGCTGTTGGAGTTTTCACAGCGTTCACCTGGATATCGATTGTTATATTTGCGAACTGGTAAAATGGTGGAGGTACGGGATGTAAAGTTTTGTGAGGACATTACGTTGAGCAAGAAGTATGTACGAGCTTTATTGTTGGGCAAGCATGGTGATTTCACAGAGATCCCGTTTATACCGCTGTGGTGAAGTGATTTCCAGGATACCCCTGATTGACTAAGATGGAATCCGATCTGAGGCAACGTGTCTCACGGGGATCCCTGTCGCTGTGACTGGCTTCTAGATCCAGATCCGGATCTCCACGAAGATCAGGATCTTGACGAAGTCGGCCGAGATCCGGATCCTCAAGGAGATCAAGATCTTCATGATGTTGGCCCAGATCTGGATCTCCAGGAAGATCAAGATCAGCGCCGCAGGATCCAAGGTGCAGTAGGTAAAGGGACGTCGGAGAGCAAGACACAACAGATGATGACGCTGAGTATGGAAAGTGCATAGATCCGGATGTGATGAGTGACCAGGATCCGGATGATAGG
>LGSM01000281.1:0-41210 GCA_001314345.1 Phytophthora multivora
CCCCCCCCCGTTCGCATAGCCAATTTGCGTAGACTTTTGATTCGCCAAGCACTCGTGTAGTTTGATAGACCCTTTCAGTGTACATATCTTGTACTCGTGACCTACGCCGTGTTGATGAACTCTATCCATCGTTGTGCAAAGAGCACAATCGACACGGTCGCTTACGAGCATCCTCCAGATCACTGGAACAATAGGTTTGCCCGATAGCGGTGCTGTAGCTCTGACGATGTCGACCTCCTGGCAGTCCACAGTGTGGATCTGCACACTTGTTGATCTTCTCTACATATTCGAGATGCATCTGTACTGAAAACAACGAGTTGCTGGAACGACGACAAGCTTTCACTATAATGATCGATATCGATAGCACCCGCTAGTTCACTACTAGTAGCCGAGTACGGTCAGGAAGCTGGATACACACGACGTGTTGAACGAAACGTCATTGAGCCCGTCGTCGTACTCCACCGTCATATTGACCTTGCTAATTGCTTCCTTGAACTGCACGTACTCAGTCGAGTACGGGTTGTCGCCACGAACGTTGACCTCGATTCCCCCACTAAAGAAGCCTGTAATGACCCCTTCAAGAGCTGACGAGTCCTCCGACATGACCACACGGAACGTCTGGTTGCTCAATCCGCGAGGCATCCCGAGCTCCGGTTTCTCGGAATACGCGAAGCCCAAGTAGCTGTTGTTGTAGTAGACGCTCATGTTGAGCGCTCCAATGCCTTGCAAGCCCATCGTGGACGGGTTGTTGACAGACGCGTTCACGTCCATCTCGTAAATGCCGTCACTGCATCCCCACAAGTCGATGTGCTGCACTGTCGGATCGAGATCCTGGAACTTGTTGAAACCCACCAGCGACACTGTACGCTCGAAGTTCAGATTGTTGAAATTGAGACCCATCGCATGGGCGTCAACATCGGCCGTGGCAGTGATCGGAACCGTCTCGTCCTGCATCATGGCTTCGGCCATCGCGTTGAATCCGTCCATGTTGGAGATCACCATGGTTGTGTCCATAGTCAAGTTGTAGTTCTGGCTGCCCGACTTGATGTTTAGAGCCTCGATCCCCACAGTACCGAACGTCACTCCGTCGTAGATCAGCGACGCTGTCATTTCCTTTGTAGTGGCCGACACTGGTACGTTGTGCTGTAGATTCACACTAAAAGTGACGTCGATCTCGGAGTCGTTCGGGATTTCGGTGACGTCCATGTAGTTGATCGTGAACACCACAGCGTTCATGTAATGCTGGATGAGAGCAGGGATAATAACCAGGAAGATGAGGAGCAGAATGATAACCAGGAACAGCAAAATCAACCCAAAGATGATACCCATTCGCTTCCTACGGCTCATGCGCCATCGGAAGAACTTGACCATCGGACGACCACGTTTGTCCAGCGGAATGTCTTCACCGTCCTTCTTGTTCTCAGCTCCTGGAGTTGTGACATCCAAATGCAGTGAAGTATCTCCATGGTAGTCCGCGTGCTCGATGGAAGTGCTTGAAGGTGTGCGTACCTCCTTGTCTCCATACTGGTTTGGGGTCATTCTGCGTGCAACTCTGTTGGACAGACAAATTCAACAATGCAATGTTCTTCTCAGCGTCTCAAAAGCTGAAGTGACTGCATTTACCGATCAACCGGCATCAAAGAGCAGCTCAAATGACCAGTGGCGGCAACACAGGTGCCGCATGTATCCTTGGGACAACACGAGCGTTATCAAGGATTCACGAGCCTGTATAATTTGTTGATACTGGTATAACGGGGAATGTGTTTAAAAAGGAAATTTTGCTGGTAACTGTGTTGAAAGCAAATGGTCACGGCAATTGATATTAGTTGTGTCTAGGTGTAGACGAAAATAGGGACGGACCGAGACATCAGAAACTCGTTTGCTGATCAAGGAAAAGCGAAATCCCTGTGAATAACGAGGTCGCAAGAGGATCCCCGCCTCGTATGTAACGGGTTCACTGTGATGCAGCAAGTCAAGAAACTTTGTCGCTAGGGTGTTCTTATTGTTAGATGTCCGTGATCACAAGTGCAAAATCCCGCCAACTCTTACTTCGAAGTACTTGACAAGCTCGGAAAACTGCTCGATCGATGCATCTCTACTGTAGAAATGCGAAGCTTGAATTGAAAAAATATAACGAGTGAGCTGGTGCGGCACTCGTAGCTGCTTGGATAACACCCATTAGCTTGCTGGTATGCTGTCTGCTTCATGTACAAACGGAGGCTGCCAGGCACAAAGGGATCCGGGTGCGTGGTCTCGAACATACGCATTCGTTTTCAGCGTTTCCCCCACAAACATTCAATAGCCAAGGAGTAACTTCGACTTGAGACTCGGAAAATGGCCGCTAGATTGGATTTTTCTAAATAGGGGAGGGATATATTATTTTCTCAAAGGCAGACTTCTAGCTAGCTGCGGTCTACACGACCTGCGCGGGCACATCAATGTCATCGTCAACCTTTTCATCGTTGGACGATGCATCACCTTCACGAGTGGTCTGACGGTGCCAGGCGTTGACTAGCTCCAGCTTGCGAGCCGTCTCCGCCGACACCGCCTCATCCTCGTCGTCACCGTGAATCGAGGTCACATCCTGCTCGTCGGACTCCGAGTCAGCCGTATCGTCACTGCTGCTTTCTAGAAGCCCTTCCTTCGACAACGCGTCCAGTTCGGTCGGTTCAGCTGCGGCAGTTGGAACCGGCGTGGACTTCGAGAAGCAGTTCTGCATCTTCACCCAGTTGAGGCCGATACCCACGAAAGACAAGCCCAGACCCACAGTCTGCTCCAACGACAGCACGTGGCCGAAAAGAACCACCGAGAGCACAATACTGAGCACCTTACGGCACGTTCCGATGATGGCCGTAGTCAGAGCACCGAACTTGCTGATGGTGAAGAAAATAAAAGCTTGACCGAAGGCGCCAGTCAGACTGAGCATCATCAAGTTGGGCAGCGACGGGATAACGTACTCGAGAAACACGGGAACTTCTCCGTTCACGACCATCCCGACGGCGGAGAAGAGGGCCTTGTAGATGTTGACATAGTACATGAGGTCAAATGCCCCAATGTGGTAGGCCTCCATGAACTTGTCCTCTAGCGCGCCAGTGGCGCCGTCGAAGATCAGCGACAGAACCAGAAGCGAAAAGCCCAGCACCATGTTCGGCGTGCGTTCCTGCTCCGGGAGGCTGTTGTGGCTGTCGTTGTGCTGCACGGCTCGGTTCTGCTTCTCGTGGGCTGTGCCCAGCAGGAACACGGCCACACCGATGCAGAGCACGATCACCGAAACGTATTTCTTCAAGGCGTACTTCTTCCCAAGTAATACGCCCATGATCATCACTGGAATGGACTTGCACGACTTGCCCAGGATACGCGTAATGTACGTCACGTAACGCAGCGCCACCATCGACGCGATCGTTGACCCGAAGGCCAATGCCCCGACGATTGCCAGGAAGCTCTGGGGCATCGTGGACGGCTTCTCCTTACGCGCACGGCTCAGTCCAATAGCCACGACCGAGTTGAAGACGCAGAAGACGAACGTCATGGACAGTTCACCCAGTACGCGGTGTGTCGTGATCTTCTCGAGCACTACACCGTTAAGCGTGAAGGAGATCATGATGCCGATGCAGCAGTAGGCCAACAGCCAGATACTGTTCTTGCTGGCGGCCGTGGCCTGCTGCTCCGAGAGCTGGTTCACCTCGGCCAGGCCGCTGTTGCGCATATCCACGACCGTCACGGGCTGGCGCTTGGGCTCCTGCAGCGTGGCCTTGTCGTCCAGCGCCACCTCTGCGTAGTGCACGCGCGAAGAGGAATCCTCGATACTGCACACCATCGGAATCGTGTGGCTGGAGTCTGTCAAGTACCTGAACGCCGCAGTGCTGAGTCCCTGATCGCTCTCGGCTTCAGCAGCGTCGAGAGATTCCACTTGTGTCGAGTGTGGAGGTCCAGCGGGCGCGGGCGTTAGATGCAGAGCGCAGCCCGGCAACGCCAGGAGCTTGGACGGATGCTCTACCGGCGGAGACGTTGGTCGAGTGCTGCGTTGCGCTACTGCGCGCGCTGATTGGTGCTTGTGATTGGCCAATGAATGGCGCGAAACGCTTTCATTCACCAATAAGCGGCGCCAACATGGCCAGCGAAGGAGACCGGAGGAAGTGGCCGCCAGACGGGTGGGAATGGGCGATTGCGAAAGCATGGACTCGTGCTGAGGTGATGTCTGGCGATGGCTGAGTCACGGACTGTACTTGCAGTGCAACGGCGGTAGGGATACATGTACATTGTACCGGAAATTCCGGTTCGGATCGAGGTTTTTTTTTTCCTTTCTAAATGGTTACAGTAAGAGGAAGTAGTAGCTGGCCATGAACGTATCGACAAGAAAGCTACGACTCATATTTAGCGATCTTTTTGTTGTCATAGTTTACGACCTTCAGCACCTTGGTCGTGTGATAGGTAACTTACTCAGTGGTAATTATGCCAGGAACTGACAGCTACGTAGGGTCTTACATGTTGTGCCGGTGTTCAACAACGTCTAACATCCAACTTGGACACCATTGCTGATGGTGCAACACTGGGATTGTGGTGGTTTGACAGAACCCAGAACTTGACATCAGCACGGTGGGCTGAACGGTATCCATGGAGGTTGCACGAACGCGAGTTGGCGATGCAGGCCTCAGCAATAAGTTGCTGGCCGACCAAATCCGGCGGTCTCACCAGTCGAATGGCTACGTTGAATGCCAAAGATGATTGATTGTCAAGGTCGATCAAGGTTTGTCCCTTTACGACACACGTTCCGGCAGAATGCAGCATAGGTCTATCTATCCACGTAGGTGACGGAAGCTCCATTTATAGATCCAACTGCGGACGCGTACGATCCCATGCTCGAGTGGTTGCACAACTATTCGTGGGCTCAGGCAGTGCCTTCGTCTTTTGTAGCTCATTCCTTTTAACCCTGACGAGAAAAGAAAGCAGAGAAGTCTCCGCACGACGAAAGCATGGCGTCGACATCGGTGCTCCAGCACTTCGAAGTGTATCAAAAAGCGCGCGTCACCTTCGTCCAAGCCGTGGCGGAGGCGGCGACTCGGCCGCAGAACATCGAAGTCATGCAGAACGCCGGCGTGATGCAGCTGCTGCGTCCTTTGCTGCTAGATAACGTGCCCAGCATCCAGCAGTCCGCAGCGCTGGCGCTCGGTCGTCTCGCCAACTACAGCGACGACCTAGCCGAGGCCGTCGTGGGCAACGAGATCCTACCGCAGCTCGTGTACTCGCTCTCGGAGCAGAACCGGTTCTACAAGAAAGCGGCCGCCTTCGTGCTGCGTGCAGTGGCCAAACACTCTCCAGAGCTGGCGCAGGCTGTGGTTGACTCGGGTGCGCTCGAGTCGCTGGTCCCATGCTTGGAAGAGTTCGACCCGACAGTGAAAGAAGCAGCAGCGTGGGCCATCGGGTACATTGCGCAGCACACGGGCGAGCTCGCACAGCACGTGGTGGACGCCGGTGCCGTCCCGTTGCTCGTGCTCTGCATCCAGGAGCCGGAGGTGGCGCTCAAGCGCGTGGCTGCGTCTGCGTTGAGTGACATCGCCAAGCACTCGCCCGAGTTAGCTCAAGCTGTCGTGGATCCAGGCACGGTGGCCTACTTGGCGCCTCTAATTCAGCACCCGGACGCCAAGTTGAAGCGCCAGGTGTGCAGTTGTTTGGCGCAAGTTTCCAAGCACTCGGTCGATTTGGCTGAGATCGTCGTGGAAGCCGAGATCTTCCCCAACATCCTGTACAACCTCAAGGACATCGACCACACCGTCCGGAAGAATGCCGCCACCTGCATCCGTGAGATCGCCAAGCACACACCCGAGCTCTCCAAGCTGATCGTGAATGCCGGAGGTGCATCGGCGCTTGTCGATTATGTAGCGGAGGCGTCGGGCAACAACAAACTCCCGGGGATCATGGCGATCGGCTACATTTCAGCCTTCTCGGAGACTCTGGCGCTAGCAGTTATCACTTCCAAGGGCATCACCCCCGTTAAGAGTGCGTTGATTTCAGAACCGGAAGATCACATTAAAGCTGCGAGCGCCTGGACGTTGGGCCAGATCGGGCGCCACACACCGGATCATTCCCGCGCAGTGGCCGAAGCGGATGTGCTTCGCCATCTTCTAGCCTGTATGGTCCACCCGAACAGCTCGGACGACCTCAGGATCAAGTCTAAACGCGCTCTGAAGAGTATCCTGGCCAAGTGTACGCATCTACAGGCGCTTCAGCCGTTGCTACGTGACGCCCCAGTCAAAGTGCAGAAGTACATCCTCAAACAGTTCGCGCAGATGCTGCCACACGATTTGGACGCCCGACGATCGTTTGTACAGAATGGCGGACTGGAGCTGCTGCAGCAGCTAAGCGAAGCCGCAGGTGGGAAGCTCACGGAGTACATTCTCGAGATTAACAACTGCTACCCACCGGAGATCGTAGAATACTACTCGCCGCACTACTCTAAGACGCTTCTTGACAAGCTGGACGACTACCAGCCTCAAGTGCGGTAAAGCAACGGCAACCCCACCAGACAGACACTATGCTTTGCTTAACTCTTTAACTCATGTATTCCGGTCGATCTTCATTGCATTTGATCTGACGAATCGTTAATTCTTGGGTTGGAACCCATCGGCCAGGTTTTCAGCTGCAGGATACAGCAGCCGCAGTTTTAACAAGCAGTTTTCAAGATGAGTTAGTGTTCATAAGTCGGTCTTTGGATTCACCAAGTTGGCAGAGCGTGGTGCTGTCTGTCTGACTGTTCAAGTGGGATCCTGAATCCTGAAAGCAGTGTCCTGTACATTTATTACCTACAGCTTTCGTTTATGCCATCTCGGTGGCAACTAAGTTCTCCTGGTCATCAACATGTTGCTCTTTTGGAGACTCCCTCACGTTTATCTGCTGTTGTCTCATAATCTTACCGAGCTCTGTTGTATCCAAGGCAATGCCTGCTTTGATGGCATGTTCAGGCTGACGCATTATTCTCCAGACGTTTAGGTCATTTCGGTTTTTGCCTCATCAAGAAGAAGCAATTGTCAACTGGTTGACTTGAAGGAAACACACAATGGCGTCAAACCAGTACGAGGGCAATCAAGTAAACACTCCTGCAAGTACGCACTCCGAGTATCATGACGAGACGGCTCTGCGTATGGATGTTACAACATCCAATGCAGAGGACAAGAAGGAAGACGAAGACATTCCGCTGGACAAACGTGGTCGTCCGATGGTGAAGTTCTTTCGGTGGAGAATGAGCCGCAGAAAGCGCATAGGCATCATCATTGGGCTGATTTTGCTCTTCCTCCTTGTTGCCCTGCTGGTCTTTTTCTTGGTTATTATCCCCGCCATCATCCGCCACTACATGGACAAGGTTGTCCTTACCATCAACTACATGGACGTTCTCGACATTCCGAACGACAAGGACATCGACGTGACCTTCAGTGTGAACTTGCAGTATGACGTCCCTGTTTCAGCCACCACCGACGAGGTGACCGCGTCGCTGATCTACCAGGACGTCGTGTTCGGCACTGCTACAGTTGAAGGCCAGCGAATCCGGTCGGGCAAGCAAAACTACAATTTGACCATGAACACGACCATGGAGATCTCCGACATGGACGCGTTTAACGCCATGGCCGAGGCCATGATGCAGGATGAGACCGTTCCGATGACGTTCTCGGCAGAGATCGACGCCCACGCTTGGGGTCTATCGTTCAACAATCTGGAATTTGAGCGCACATTGCTGCTCGTGGGCTTCAATAACTTCCAGGAGCTGGATGTCGAGGTACAACAGATTGACTTGTGGGGGTGCAGTGCCGGCGTGTACGATATGGACGTGAACGCATCAATCAACAACCCGTCGGCCATGGGACTGCAGGGCATCGGTGCGCTCAACATGAGCGTTTACTACAACAACAGCTACTTGGGCTACGCGTACTCGGAGAAACCGGAGCTCGGCATGCCTCGAGGCGAAAGTAATCAGTCGTTCCGTGTGGTCATGTCGGAAGACTCATCGGCGCTTGAAGGGGTCATCACGGGCTTTTTGAGCGGCGGTGCTATCGATGTGGAAGTCCGTGGAGATAACCCGTACGCGACTGAGTACGTGCAGTTCAAGGAAGCCATGAGCAAGGTCAACATGACTGTGACGTACGACGACGGACTCGACAAGGTCACCTTTAACACTTCGTGTGTATCCAGCTTCCTGTCCGTGTTGGGTTATTCAGCTTTAGCAGCATAATAGAACGTTGTCTTCTTCGTTGCTTCACGTCCACTTGCACCGCAACACAAAACAATGCTTGACGCGTGCCACGATCCAATGTCCAAAGATGAAAGACGGAGATTCCTCGTGCTGGAGTCTTCGAATCTCTCTGGTTTGTCTAGCAAATCCCGGTGGTGCGATCGCTTTTCAATTTCTCAAAATGGGTGTTGCAGACGAACGGCGGCAGCTCCTTCCAGTTGTCTGCAGTACTGAGACCGGTTACGACTCCGCGTTGAAGCCTGTAACAGTTCCATCACCAAGCTCCAATGCCACACAGTTCGAAAATGGAGCCTTACGGGTTGGGGCTCCACCCCGGTTGCTGTCACCTGAGGTGCTGGGGTTATTGACACAGTACGCAGGGATCGGATTCGTGAGTGGAGTGTTACCCGCTGTGATCTATCCACTGCTGCAAGGATATCTCAACGCGGAAGGAACGACCGTCGTGTCTGCTAACGTCTTGGTGCATTTGCCGTGGTCGTACAAGGTTTTCTTTGGGATTTTGAGTGACTGCTTCCCAGTCGCAGGATACCGTCGCCGGCCGTACATGGTACTGGGGTGGGTGTTGTGCTGCTGCACGCTGTTCAGGATGTCAAGTTTCCCCGATACAGCACCGTACTTTGGAGATCCCGCTATGCACTTAACCAGCCCTGAACGCTGGACTGAAGCTCAGCGTGAGAGTATCAACTACAGCGCACCCGATGCAGCCGGCAAGTACGTTTTTCCGATGACACTGGCAGCATTCGGGTATCTACTTGCAGAAGTCCCGGCTGATGCGGCTGTGGTGGAGTACGCACAACGAGAACCCGCGAATACACGTGGGCGTCTGCAGAGCTGCGTTCATAGCATCCGGATGAGCTTTCACGCCCTGGGGGCTTTCGTGGTTGCTGTGGCTTTCAACGGCGTCGAGTACGGCGGATCCTTCGCCTTTTCACTCTCTTTTGCGCAAATGATGTTCATCCTTGGTTGTGTGAGTGCTCCGCTTGCCCCTGCTGCCTGGTACTTCGTTCGCGAGGAGAGAGTTCAACCGCCTAACTTCAGCGTCTACATCTCTCGGTTCTGGCGAATCCTTCAGCAACGAGCTGTGTGCCAGCTTGCGGCGTACGATTTCCTCACTGGAGTCTTCAGCAACTTCAATCCGGTTGCATTCAGCAACATCAAACTGTACTGGGTGCATGCAACGCCCTTCAACGCAAGTATTATGGCGGTCGTTGGCACCTTTGTGTACACTGGAACACTCGGAGTCGTGGCGCAACGTGGACTCAACTGGAACTGGCGCGTTGCTATCGCTGTGACCGTTTTCGTTGGTGTTTGCACGGACTTGGTCATGACGATGCTGGTTACTTGGGATATCGTGCGTAACCAGTGGCTCTGGCTCGGCGTTCCAATCATCGTGTACATCCCTCACGCGGTGCAGTTCATCATCGACAACTACGTGATCGTAGAACTCATCGAGTTGGGGTCTGAAGGTGCTCTCTTCGGTCTTTTGTCCACTACGACACACGTGGCCACCCCATTCGGCCGCACCGCTGCCAAGCTGATTAGTGCTCACTTCCACGTCTGGAAAGACGACATCCAAGCCGATACGTACACAGCACGGCGAGATGTGACCATCACGATCTTGATCTGCTACGGTATGAAGCTCCTATCACTAGGTTTCCTCCCACTGCTTCCAAGCCAGAAAGCCGAGGCTCAGATACTTCGACAGTACGGAGGAGTCCGTCGTAGCTTGGGAATCTGTATGATCGGGGTTCTGCTATTGGCTTTAGCGTGGTCAACGACTGTGAATCTGCTCAGTACGGACCCGCACACCAAGTGCTGGGTCATAACTGGAGGCTGTGCGCCAAAGCATCAGCGTCATACAGGTTAGAGCGCTTTAAATATAAGATATGCATAAAGGAACGACCGTGTATTGTTATTCATGGGTTTGCAGGAGGTATTTGACTGCCTTGTTGACTCGCAGCGAGCAGCTCCAGAAACTGTTGCGGGACTGGAATGCCGCGCTTCTCCATCAGTTTGCACACGGCCAGCAGCTTCTCCCGCATCGCGTTGATCTCAGTGTCCATCTCTCGACACTCCAGCAGCAGCGACAGGTTCGTCTCCATGAGCTTCGCGTTGTCATTCCGCATCGCTCGCGTGTCCGTCATCTTCAACTGTGACCAAAAAAATAGTGATGTCCAGATCAGATGTTGCCGATTCTGATTCTACATGATGCTATATTTTAATTGGCTAAAAATCGGTTACCGCTTTTTGTGGCTCTGGCTGGGCATAACAACAGGGAGGTCTCCAGGATGCTGGCGCGCTCAACGACGAAGCTAGTGTCAGCGCTGCAGCGGCCGCAGGGCGTCAAGCCGATGCTGGCACGTTCCTTCGCGTACGTACATCTCATCTGCCTTATCACTTTGAAGTTTACCTGGAAATCCGCTTTAAAATGCCTTAAAAACTGACCTTGTTCTGAATCTGTGGCTGGCAGACACCGCGTGGACATGGTACTCAAGCAGGACGTGGCCAATCTCGGCTTCCGCGGTGATGAGGTGTCCGTGAAGGCCGGATACGCTCGTAACTACCTGTACCCGGAGAGACTCGCCGTGTACGCCACTGAAAAGAACGTGAAGGCGTACAAGGTGGACAAGGAGCTGGTGGACGAGTCGGTGCTTGAGAAGGAGCACGAACTGGAGTATATCATCCACCGCCTCAGCAACGTTGAGGTGGAGTTCAAGCGCCACACTTCGTCCAAGACGGATATCAAGCTGCACAGTGAGGTGAACGCGCAGAACATTTCAGACATGCTGGAGAAACAGCACGGTCTGATTGTTGGCGTGGCCCGCATCGGCCTCCCCACGCCCATCAAGACGTTGGGTGAGCACACGGTTAAGGTCCGCGTGGACGACGCAATCGTGGAGGAGTACGCTGCTGGCGCTGTGGTGTCGGCCCCCGAAGGCGTGGACGAGACGGAGGTTGAGGGCGAGGAGAAGAAGGACAAGACGGGCCCGTCCAAGAAGAAGTGGGTGAGCCTCGCCATTGACATCCAGAGACGGTAGATTGATTTAGGCGCTCTGGTCCGAAAGCAGAATAGCTACAAGGTGAAGAGCAGGGAGATATCAGGCTAGAGGAAAAGAGGCGTGAATGTAACTTGACGCTGCTGAACGAAGATCGGATATAGAGGATACCTGCTACTTGAGAGCCTCATCGAGAGATCCGGTTGTCCTCAGTATAGTTCAATTTGCTGCTTTTTTCGGCTTTGGCGCCACCAAACGCACGACTTTCATCTCTTGGCGCCAATTTGAATGTGGGACGGTTTGGTGATGATTCTCACAATCGAATTTACCCCACAGGTGGCGATGACGGTTCGCAGTTCGAAGACGAAGAAGACCCCGGCAAAGACAGAGCACAAGCGCAAGCCTGTAAGCACGACGAAGAGCAAGGCTAAGCCCACACAGCACATTCTGTGGCGCGGCAAGCAGATTACCGACTTTGAATCGCGAGTGTATGAGCTCATTTCGACGGTGCGAGCATTTTCTGCTGCTTTTGGTATTAGTTTACCTCAGCGTTCTCTTGTAGATTCCTCCTGGCAAAGTGAGCACCTACGGTGGTGTAGCGCAGGCGCTTCGCTCCGGCCCACGATGCGTTGGGCAGGCCTTACGCGTACGTACTGAGGACTTGCACAACAATTGAAACATGCGAATAATCGTGTGCGCCTGCCTTTTGACTGCTGTAGAAGAATCCATTTGCGCCCGAGGTGCCCTGCCACCGCGTTGTAGCGGCTACACTGGACATTGGTGGCTTTCAAGGTGCTTTTAAAGAAACAAATTAGGTAGTTGGCAAGTTGCTAAACACGTTGGAGTTTGTAGGTGCAACCGGAGAGGATTCGCCTTGTATTCAGAAAAAGCGGACGCTGCTGGCGAAGGAAGGAGTTCGCTTTACAAAGGAACACAAGGTGCGGCTTTTCCATTCTACGTGCTGTGTGCAAATAACGTTGTCTGACGCTTTGTATGTCTAGATCGATGCTGCGTGCCTACACGAGTTCAATTAGGTTGCAACGAGTTTATTCAGTGAAAAAGTTACTCTAAAGCTTATCATTCGGCTGCAAGTATCTCCACTGCCCGACAGGCAGCGAGCCAAGCTTTACTCCACCAATACGCACACGCTTGAGAGCCATCACACGCAATCCAACGTGCTCACACATGCGGCGAATGTGCCGGTTCTTGCCTTCAGTAAGGACCACCCGTAGCTGGTTCGCATTCAGCACCTCTACCGACTTGGCTCGATACGTGATACCTTCGTCGGAGGTTACACCTGCACGCAGCACCTCAATTTTCCTGCGGATGCTGTCCGTCATTGGATCCAAGTTGAGATCGACCCGTACTAGATACTCCTTCTCGATGCCGCTCTTAGGGTCCAACAACTTCTTCGCCACTGTGCCGTCCTGAGTAAATAGCAGCAACCCCGTCGAGTTGACGTCTAGACGGCCACAAACCGCCATCTTCCACAAAGCCACAGGCTCAATGTCCTGTCGGGGCTTGACTCTACTCTGCTCTTGGAACTCGTTTTCGAACGTGAGGAGGCGGACAGCAGGCGTCTTGTTGGGCTCCGGCTGGGAAGAAACGTAGCCCAAGGGCTTGTTTAGGACCAGCGTGACCTTCTTGCTCTGGTGTCTCTGAGCTCGGAAATCCAGTCGGACGTCACTGTCTGCTGGAACCTTACACCAATCCGCCTGTACGCGTTCGCCATTGACCAATACATCTCCAGCCTGGATGTACGCTTCAGCTTCGCGACGAGAACAGAGGCCCTTCTGCGCCATCAGCTTCGCCAATCGAACTAGACCTTTGTCATTATCTTGAGTAGAGCTGGGCAAGTTGTTGGGGCTGTTAGCGGTCTGTAGCAGCGACACTGAGCCGTGCACCCGACGCGTCAATGCAGGTCGAAGTGTCGAGATGGCACGAAGCATGTCCACTCGAAAATGCAGCAGTAATTGCGACAATATGATTGGATAGAAATGTTTATTATATATTGGCCAATCACTGAAAAGACTGAAGTTGAAGTGGGTCGATGGGGTGATCCGATCCGGGCTCGCATCCGCCCGTGATCGCCCAGCACTCCGTGGCCGGGTTCATGCTCAGCACGTTCACTACAGTGAACCAAATCAATGCGACCATGAGAATCACCACCATCCACAGCCCCTTGCGCTTGCTCACGCCTCCTTGACGACGAAGAGCTTGTGTGGAAGCTCTCTGGTTCGGAAGTAGCGGCAGAAAGATCAGTGAGACCAGTTTCATGCCGTAGCACAGCCAGATCGTGTACGTCACATCGCGACGCGTCTCGTACGTATCGGCTAAGATGTCGTCCTGCCAGACGTGAAAGCGCGCGTTGATGATCTTGGCAGTGGTGCGACCGAACGGGGCGGCGACGTGGTTGGTGGTCGTCAACAGTCCGTACAGAGCTCCCTCGGTGCCCTGTTCAATGAGCTCCACGACGATGTAATTGCTTACGATGAAGCGCACTGCGTGCGGCACTTCGCCGATAACTGGAACTCCGAGCCAGAACCATTGGCTGCGAATGATGTCCCAAGTCACCAGCATCGTCATCAAGCAGTCCGTCACCACACCGAAAATGACTGTAGCAGCGATAGCAATGTGCCAGTTCCAGCGCAGTCCACGCTGAGCCATGATGGCCAGTGTTCCAGCGTACGTGAAGGTACCAACAATTGCCATGATACTGGCGTTAAACGGGGTGGCGTGGACCCAGTACAACTTGATGTTGCTGGACGACACGATGTTGAAATTGTTGAAAACGCCCGAGAAGAACTTGTACGCCGCCACTTGGTACACTGCTCGCTTCTGCAAAACTTTCCAGAACCGAGTCATGTATGTGGTGAACTTGGGCGGTTTCACCTCGTTCTCGTGCACGAGGAACCAGGCTGCAGGTCCGAGTGGGAGGCACAAGCAACCCATGAAGAACATCAACTGCGGGAAGGTGAGTGAAAAGTCGAAGGAGCCGCCGTACTCGACACCGTTAAACGCGACGGCAACGACGAGCGCACCCAATGCGCTGAAACCCATCCGAAGGCTGTGAATCCATGACTGCAGGTGGCCACGGGTGTTGGTCGGCTCACGCTGGGAATACTCGATCGTTACGGCATCTGCGGGAACCTCGACTAATAAATATCCGAAGGCGGCTATCATCATGGGGATCACGTATCTTCCTGCAGCATTAGGTGCGTCCGGGTTAATACTCTTGCGCTGCTCGTCCGTCCATTCGTCAGGGCTGGTGAAGTGCATGCTTGAGTCGCCATAATACGGTTTTGCTTCGGGGAAGCCGGCCATCATGAACAGCATGCAACAGCACAGAATCCACCCGATAAGCATGTACGGGCGTCGACGATAGCCTCCAATTGGGAAGCAGTCGCTCAGGACTCCCAGGAAAACTTTGTAGGACCACGGCAACTGCACAAGCAACGTGGCAGACACGACGATGGTTCCTTCAGCGTTGAGATATCCCTGCAGGACGGGGTAGATAACTGCTGGAAGCACGCCGTTCACGAAGCCTATACCTGCGTACTGCATCAGTAACGCCAAGACCTCGGGTGATAGCAGCTCAGGCGGCGGTCCTTCTCTAAGCGCGCCGTCATCTTCCAGAGAAGGCTTGGGCGTAGATGGTAAGGACAGTGAGTCATATTCCACTGTGATGACCCCGTCGTTCGCCTTGCTGGATAAGAGCGCGTTGCGTTCCTCGCGTACGCCCATTCTGACACAGTCGACTAGCGCAGGACGGAGCTTCCAACGTGACCACTTGACGAATGAGCGTACTTACAGTTTCGTGTGCACGCGCATGAAGTAAGTGGTGGAGGCGAAGTGAGCTCTAGCAAGTCTCTTTTACACCAGTACGGCTTTCAGCGCCAACACAAGCGTCAATACTACATGTATAATACAACACACGCGCAGCGAAGTGTCTCGAATCGCTCACGCAACAGCCGGCGTTGAGGAGCAGCGTTGTTCGGACACAAAAGCGCGCTCGACGCGTTCTGACAACGCAGGCACACTGTAGCCTACAGGCTCGTAACCACTGGTAACCAGTGGATTCTTGGCGGGAACGTTGCCACGACAAATGTAGCAGACGTTCGCGGCTGAAGGCTACAGTTCGGCCAGACTGCAGCCATTCAATGCGCACTAAGATCGCTCTTAGCGATGGGAATCGCTTCAACGTGCGTGCCTCGCGCCAATCAAAACACTCTGTTTTAGTATTTTTCCGAGCTCTTTGCCATCTTCGTGCCCTTCGATATATCTCTATAACGATGGCATCGATTACCTAAATCTCTTTATATAGATTAATAATGTGACATTATTTTCAATACTTGGATAATGGAAATGTTATATGTTCTTCTATGATACGATGTGGATAATTGTTTTGAAGTTTGTACATATTCTAATGAAGAGGTAATTTTTTGCTTTGTGCGGTGCCGCATTTTGATTCGGCGATCTCGGGCTCTGTTATTTTTGTATCAAAAACCATGCAAAGTGGCAACGAAAGGATCCCCAAGCCGGAGTGCCGATCGGCGGGAACCGATCTTGCCGCCGTTGTAACCGGAGCTAACCTAAGAAACAGCAACATGACCACTTGAAAAGGGGAACCTGGCGGCTAAATATTTCATGTGACGCGGCCAGCGCTCTCTCGCCGGCTGCACAGTCACTGCAGCGTTCCTCCCGCTCTTCGACCTGGCTACGAAGCAATTTCTCCCCTGAGCACTGCTCGCGCACAATCAGTGGACACCCAGCGACCGGAATTGATGCTGCCCCGCAATACTGTACACCCGTCGTCGGAGTTCCGTGCATGGGTGGAGCCCACCTAGCCAGTCGTGCGATGCCGTCCTGATCATCCGAGATTTCATTGTCGAATCGGTCCATTCCGAGGCACGTCTTCCCGCCTCAGCGTTTTCTAGTTTGGGGACTCAAGGATGGCCGACGTGAATAAACATTCCATTGGGATGGAGCGCCTCAGCGCCATCTCCAGCATCCACCGCAATCCGGATTCGAGCTATGCTAACCACAACACGCCCTCGAAGCCTTTCAAACCCGATATGGAAAACGGAGCCTTGCGTGAGGGTAAACCGCTTCAATTGCTGTCTGTCGAGTGCATCGGACTTCTAGCTCAATACGCAGGTGTCGGATTCCTAGCAGGTATCATCCCCGGTGTCATCTACCCGGTCCTCCAAGGATACCTGAATGCAGAGGGCACTACCGTTGTGTCCGCTACAGTGTTGGTGCAGATTCCGTGGTGTTACAAGATGTTCTTCGGTGTCATCAGTGACTGTTTCCCGATTATGGGCTACCGTCGGCGTCCGTACATGGTCATGGGGTGGGTCTTCTGCATCACAATTCTTCTCGTCATGGCCTCCATGTCCATCCCTGACCCATACTACGGCGACCCCGCGATGCACACTATCGACGAAGAAGACTGGACGGATGACCAGATCGACAGTATTAACGCAGATGCACCGAATTCCGCAGGCAAGTACGTGGTGCCCATGATGCTCGCGTCTTTTGGTTACCTTATGTGTGAGGTTGCAGCAGATGCCATGGTGGTCGAGTACGCGCAGCGTGAGCCGATTGAACAGCGCGGTCGCGTTCAAACCGCCGTTTACGCCGTCAAGACCTCGTTCACTGCGGTCGGAGCTGCTGTCATTGCGTTCTTCATGAACGGAGAGGAATACGCTGGCTCCTTCAGCTTTTCGCTTTCGTTTCAAGAGCTGATGCTGATCACTGGCGTCATTTGTGCGCCGCTGGTCCTCGTTTCGTGGTTCTTGCTGAATGAGGAGCGTGTGGTGGAAAAACCGTCGTTCGGTGACTACATGTCGTCATTCTGGTCCCTGCTTCAAAAGCGAGCCATTTACCAGATCGTGGCGTACAAATTCTTCTCCGGGGTCTTCAACAGCTTCAACATTGTGTCTTCGAGTAACATCAAGCTCTACTGGGTGCACGCCACGCCGTTCAACAACAGTTTCATGACCATTGTGGGCACGGTCTTCTACGCCATCACCTTGGCGCTAACCGGCAAGTACGGACTGGACTGGAACTGGCGCACGATCATCATCGTTACCATGTGCGGAGCTCTCTCGATCGACGCCTTTATGACTATGTTCACAGTCTGGGATGTCGTTCGTAACCAATGGTTCTGGCTCGGAGTGCCTATGATCGAATACCTCCCGGATGGGATCCGCTTTATGATCGCCACGTATGTGGTCGTGGAGCTGGCTGAACCTGGCCACGAAGGAGCTCTTTACGGTCTATTGACGGCCACAACGAACCTGACGACTCCATTCGGCCGATCTATGGCGAAGCTGGTGAACGCTCAGTTCCACGTGTGGCTCAAGGACATCCAAGCCGATACGACCTTGGTCCGTCGCGATGTCACTATCACGATCTGGATGTGCTACTGCATGAAGCTGCTGTCGCTGGCGTTCCTACCTCTACTGCCGCGTCAAAAGGCCGAGACGCAAGAGTTGAAGCGTACCGGTGGTTCTAGCCGAGTCATGGGGATCGTCACTGTTGGCTACCTGGCCTTCGCTATTGTCTGGGCTACGATGGTGAACTTGCTGTCGATGTACGAGACGACGATGTGTTGGAAGATCACGGGCGGGTGTGCACCGAAGTCCTAAGTTGCTAGACAATCTGTAAAATTGATGTTGAAAGTGACACAGATAGAGTTTTTCTCTTCCTACCATAAGATGATATAGATTTTGACATAAACTTTCCTTGGAAGTTACCACATCTTCGCGTGATGTGACTTGGGCGCGCAGCCTCCTGTGATCGCCCAACACTTTGTCGCGGGGTTCATGCTCAAGACGTTGACCATCGTGAGCCAAGCCAGCGCAAACATCAACACCCCAATCATCCACATCCCCATGCGCTTGCTCACGCCTCCTTTCTGTCGAAGCTCTTGAATCGCAGCCCTCTGGTTCGGCAGCAACGGCAACAACAGGAGCGAGACCATTTTCATCCCGTAGCAGATCCAGATCGTGATGGTGACATCTCGGCGCGTCTCGTACGTGTCCGCCAAAATGTCGTCCTTCCACACGTGGAAGCGGGCGTTGATGAACTTGGCGATCGTGCGGCCAAACGGCGAAGACACGTGGTTGGCGGTCGTTAGAAGGCCGAACAGCGCTCCTTCCGAACCCCTTTCAATGAGTTCGACCACCACGTAGTTGTTGACAATGAACCGCATAGCGTGCGGGATATCTCCGATGACTGGGACTCCAAGCCAGAACCATTGGCTGCGGATAACATCCCAAGTCACAAGAGTCGTCATGATCCCGTCCGTAATAACCCCGAAAATGACTGTGGCGGCGATGGCGTAGTGCCAGTTCCAGTGCAGTCCACGCTGCGCCATGACCGCCAGAGTACCGGCATACAGGAAGGTCCCGACAATAGCCATGATACTGGCGTTAAACGGGGTCGCGTGCACCCAGTAGAGCTTGATGTTACTCGAAGAAACGATGTTGAAGCTGTTGAAGACGCCCGAGAAGAACTTGTACGCCGCCACTTGATACACTGCTCGTTTTTGCAGAATCCCCCAGAAGTTGGTCATGTACGCGCTGAATGCGAGCGGCTTCACCTCGTCTTCGTAGATCAGGAACCACGCAGCAGGCCCCAAAGGAAGACACAGACAGCCCAAGACGAACATCATCTGAGGGAATGTGAGTGAGAAGTCGAAGGAGCCGCCGTACTCGATACCGTTGAACGCGACGGCCACAACGAGAGCTCCCAGAGCGTTGAAGCCCATACGAACACTGTGGATCCAAGATTGAATGCGTCCACGAGTGTGAACCGGCTCACGCTGCGCGTACTCGATCACCACTGCATCAGCAGGAACCTCCACAAGGAGATACCCGAACGACGCCATCATCATGGGAATCACGTATTTTCCCGCCGCGTCGGGAGCGTCAGGGTTGATACTTTGACGTTGAGCTTCGGTCCATTGATCTGGGCTCATGGAATGCATCGTCGGGTCTCCGTAGTACGGCGCAGCCTCAGGGAAGCTCGCGATCATGAAGAGCATACAGCAGCATAGCAACCATCCCAACAACATGTACGGCCGGCGACGGAAACGTCCGAGAGGGAAGCAGTCGCTTAAAATCCCCAAGAAAAACTTGTACGACCAAGGAAGCTGTACGAGCAGTGTAGCGGACACGACGATGGTTCCTTCGGCGTTGAGGTACCCTTGCAACACTGGGTAAATGACAGCAGGGAGAACGCCATTGACGAAACCGATTCCAGCGTATTGCATCATTAGCGCCAACACCTCGGGCGATAGGAGTTGAGGAGGAGGTCCATCTCGTAGCACACCGTCTTCGCGGTCGTCTTTGGGTGGCACTGAGCCATAGTTGATCGGGTCAATCTCTTCTTGGAGCACGAGCTGTTGGTTCTCGTCCGAAGCTCCCATGCTAGAGAAACGATAACCGTCGCCGGACAAATTAAGTTGTGAGCACCAAGTTCAGATCACCGAGTAGCTCCAAGGTGGAGTCCAAGGCGCCACCGATGAACCCCCACGGGAAGTTCCAGCGTGAGTTTCTATCCGACGGCGAGGAGAGTCTCCAGTTGTGGCCACTCGCTCGCTTCCTGGATTAAATAATCTCGAGTGATTTGCTCTCTCGCCGTCGGACTTCCACCTCTTGCAACTGGACAAGTTACCCACACCAAGAGCGCATCGCCATTCCGACGACGGTGGCACGAGCACGAGCTCGAGTCTGCGCCGCTGACAAGGCAAATTCAAGCATAAAGTTGACGGTAGACGATGCGCAACCAGTGATTCATGGTCAGCAAACATGTCCGAAGGCGACGTCGTGATTGAACTCTCCCTGCAGAGGTGGACTCCATCCTGGTGGTGGTGGTCTCACCCCGCTGATCATTCACGAAAGTCTCGTTCATTACGCAATTCGCCTGCTTCAAGACTTGACTCGTCGACTATAACATGACGATAACAGACGACACTGTCAAGGCCGTGTTAGAAGACCGACCGAGCCGTCTCTCGGATCTCAAACCTACACAAAGCGAAACCGCGTACTCGAACCTGGCGTCGCCGTTAAAAGCAGTTGACACGGAGCTCGAGAATGGCGCTTTGCGTGAGGGAAAGCCGCTTACATTGCTATCCAAGGAGTGTATCGGACTGCTCGCCCAATACGCAGGTGTCGGATTCCTCGCCGGTATCATCCCCGGTGTCATCTACCCCGTGCTTCAAGGCTACCTGAACGCCGAGGGGACTATTGTCGTGTCCGCTACAGTGTTGGTGCAGATTCCATGGTGTTACAAGATGTTCTTCGGTGTCATCAGCGACTGCTTCCCGATCATGGGCTACCGTCGCCGTCCGTACATGGTCATCGGCTGGGTCTTCTGTGTGGCGATCCTGTTCATTATGGCGGCGATGTCCGTCCCAGACCCGTACTACGGAGACGCTTCGATGCACAATATCGACGAAGAAGACTGGACAGCGGAGCAGATCGCCAGCATCAATGAACGCGCGTCCAGTTCTGCTGGAAAGTACGTCGTGCCCATGATGCTGGCGTCTTTCGGTTACCTACTGTGTGAAGTAGCAGCGGATGCGATGGTGGTCGAGTACGCCCAACGTGAACCTCTCGAGCAGCGTGGACGTGTTCAGACTGCTGTGTACGCGATTAAGACGTCGTTTACTGCTCTTGGAGCCGCTGTCATTGCCTTCTTCATGAACGGAGAGGAGTACGCCGGTAGCTTCGACTTCTCACTCACATTCCAGCAGCTAATGCTAATCTCGGGTATTATCTGCGCTCCTTTGGTCTTCGTGTCGTGGTTCTTCCTCAACGAGGAGCGCGTGGTGGACAAGCCGACATTCCGTGAATATATGTCGTCGTTTTGGGGAATGTTGCAGAAGCGCGCTATCTACCAGATCGTGGCGTACAAGTTCTTCTCCGGCGTCTTCAACAGCTTCAACATTGTTTCCTCAAGTAACATCAAGTTGTACTGGGTGCACGCTACCCCGTTCAACAACAGCGTCATGACTATCGTTGGAACGATGTTTTACGCTACGACTCTCGCTCTAACAGGCAAGTACGGCCTCGACTGGAACTGGCGCACGATCATTATCATCACGATGTGTGGAGCTCTCTCGATCGACGCCTTCATGACTATGTTCACGGTCTGGGATGTCGTTCGTAACCAGTGGTTTTGGCTGGGCGTCCCCGTTATCGAGTATTTACCCGATGGAATCCGCTTTATGATCGCCACGTATGTGGTCGTGGAGCTGGCTGAACCTGGCCACGAAGGAGCTCTTTACGGTCTATTGACGGCCACAACGAACCTGACGACTCCATTCGGCCGATCTATGGCGAAGCTGGTGAACGCTCAGTTCCACGTGTGGCTCAAGGACATCCAAGCTGACACATACATTGTGCGTCGTGACGTTACTATCACGATCTGGATCTGCTACGGCATGAAGCTGCTGTCGCTGGCGTTCCTGCCGCTGTTGCCGCGTCAAAAGGCTGAGACGCAAGAGTTAAAGCGGACTGGTGGTTCGAGCCGTATCATGGGCATCTTCACGGTTGCTTACCTCGCCTTCGCTATTGTGTGGGCTACGATGGTGAACTTGCTGTCGATGTACGAGACGACGATGTGTTGGAAGATCACGGGCGGGTGTGCACCGAAATCTTAGATACTTATGCTAAATGATCGACCAAAGTCCCTGTGAACTATCAAAGGATGAAACGAAAATCTGCTCCAGCTTCGTCCGATAATTAAAAAAATGCACGCATGGCTTGGAGATTGATTCTCAGAATTTCTCAGACGAAATCCTGCACCTGTAGTTACATCTTTTGCTCGCAGCTTGTTGTTATGTCTTGGCTTGAAGGCAACTCAACTGGAGGACAACTTTTCGTACGCTTAACTTCAACCTACACATCCGGATAAAACCATTTCAAGTATAACATAAAGTGATGGGCTGCCGGATACAGAATTAAATCAAGTACAGTAATCTGTTAAGCTTATTTTTATGTATACCCTGTGTCAAATGATAATGTTTTAAGCGAGGAATAATTTATTCTACAGTAGTAGATCTGATTACTAGATCGTATTAACCGCTATGATATCATACTTGATAAATATGTAGATATCCTATGCCCACTGTACCAGTTCCGGTTCGGCATAGTCTCAGACTGATGGAAGGTCGAAATCTCACGTCAAGTGCGACCGCTGCATGCACAAGTCGAACAGAAGCGACTTTGGCAAGAGCTCATTTGTTCTCTAGCAGCACTTGGTAGTGCCGACTGTGACGTAGCAGCATCCGACACAAGAATCGCTCCGTAGCAGCATGAAGTTCTGCCTGCCGCCTGGCACGTTCCCCGATCTGGATCTGGCAAAGGAGGACATGGACAACATGGAGAACGTGGCCTCGATAATCGTCGACTCGGCCGTGGAGGACTTCGAGTGCCTCCGACTGGACAACAACGGACTCGCGGACAAGCGGTGGAAGCCAATCAAACGTAAGGCCGGCGTCATGCTGTACGAGGACCGATCAATGCGCGAGAGTATCAAAAGACAGTCGTCACTATCCGATATTCCCGTGGCTAGCGGAATCCGCCCGCTAATGGCACACGGAACAACAAGGGGCGAGCTGAACGAACTCATGTTCGGGTTACTCAACCCAACGCGAGAGGAAATGCTGGCCAAGTCAGCGTGCACCGGAGACTACTTGACGGACTGTGCCGAGCTGGCGTCGATCATTTCGCCGACGCCTAATAACCCTTTGCGGTCGTTGCAAGTTAAGTGGTCACTCATCGGCCGAGGTCCCATGTTCGTCAGCGTTGTGGTTCGACCAAGAGATTTTGTGTATCTCGAGTCGACTGGGATTGCTCTTGACAGTCAAGGGGAGCACGTGGGGTACAACCTGCGCCATTCTGTAGAGGTGCCGGGCGTACGCGAGCTCCATGAACATCAAATCGTGCGAGCCAACATCTCGTTCTGCAGACTGTTTCGACAGAAACGCGAAGGGATCATCGAGGTTTTCATGACCGGGTGTGTCGATGCAATGGGGTATCGGTACCCGATCTACACGAGCATCGTCATGACGCAGATCGCTGACGCGCTGCTGTCTTTCCAGCGTCTTCTTCTGAACGCGAGGATGAAGAAATTGGCGTGGATGCTGAACAACAAGCAGCAGAGCAGAGACCCAAGTAAGAAGCCCGCGAGCAAGTGCAGCTCCTGCGGCTGCCACTTTGGACGCGCGATCCTCTCCGGACGAAGGGAGTGCAAGATCTGTAGCAACGTCGTGTGTCTGCAGTGCCGCGTGCCTCTCAAAGTCGCCTGGACGCCACGCGACGACCCAAACATGTTCACCAACAGCACAAAAGCAGCGATGAAGACGCGGTTCGAGAAGACGCTCGTGTGTCGCCCTTGTCTTCGGAAAGTGGAGCGCACAGACGCTCTGGACGTGGCCATCGACGAGATCCGGCGCGCTTCCCCCTTCCTGGCGGCCGAATCCGGACTAGCCGTCGCCTCAGCATCGTCCCTCTACTCACTCATCAACTCGGATCGGTTCGACCGCGACTTCTTCTTCCATTAGTACCAGTAGCAACGTATATATAAGGGTGATACCCCCTCAACCATGCACATATAGCCCCACGTGGTAGTACATGTACACATTAAAAATACACGTTAGCATTTCGTTGAGAAATCGACGTGAAATAACTGGACCAATCAGAACGCTGTATTTTCCTCTTTGAAGCGACGCATAAGATCTCACTTCGGGTTTTGCTTCAGAAGCGTCAAGTGTCGTGTCCGCCATGCTTTCCGGTCGTAAACTCGTGTCTATGGGCGCTCAATCCTCCCGTGCGTTGTCTACCGCCGCAGCTAAACGTGCTGTGGTGGTGGACGGTGTGCGCTTGCCCTTCGCTAAGTCCGGCACCGTCTACAAGGACGTGATCGCCTACGACATGATGCGCGACGCCTTCAAAGGCCTCATCAACAAGACGGCAATCGACCCCAAGAGCATCGACTACGTGCTGGCTGGCACAGTCATCCAGGAGGTCGGCACGTCCAACATTGCCCGTGAGGCGGCGCTAGGAGCGGGCATCCCCAAGCACGTACCGGCCCACACAGTCACGCAAGCCTGTATCTCTTCTAGCCAAGCTATTTGCTCGGGAGCGGAGAAGATTCTGTCTGGTCATGCGGACATTGTGCTGGCTGGAGGTGTAGAGACCTTCTCGGATGTGCCTATTCGATTCTCGAAGCCTATTCGAGAGCGACTCATTAACGCTCCAAAGGCCATGAAGAAGGGCCCCATGGGAGTACTGAAGCTGTTACAGGGGCTGAAAGTCTCGGACTTTGCTCCTGTTGCACCAGCAATTCAGAACTTCCACACGAGGGAGATCATGGGATCCTCCAGTGACCGACTAGCTACCAGGTTCGGAGTCACGAGGCAGGAGATGGACCAGTACACTATTGACGCTCATCAGAAGGCCTACAGAGCCCATGTGGAGGGCAAGTACAAGGGGGAGATCCTGTCTTACAAGGGGAGCACCGAGGAGAACGGAGTTAACCCCAACTCGACGCTCGAAAAGATCTCGACGCTTAAACCGGCGTTCATTAAGCCGCACGGCACCCACACGGCGGCCAACTCGTCGTTTTTGACGGATGGAGCTGCTGCTACGTTGATCATGTCCGAGTCGAAGGCTCTGGAGCTTGGATACACGCCCAAGTCGGTGCTCAAGGACTGGCTATTCGTGGGAGTGGACCCGTTCGAGACGCTGCTGTTGGGCCCGGCGTACGGCATTCATCAAATCCTGACCAAGAACAAGTTGAAGTTGAGCGACATCGATTACTTCGAGATCCACGAGGCTTTTGCTGGCCAGGTACTGGCCAACTTGAACGCGTTGGCGGAGCCTGAGTACTGCAAAGAGTTGTTCGGAATTGACCAGGCTGTGGGACGCGTGCCGTCGGAGAAGTTGAACACGTGGGGAGGGTCCTTGGCGCTCGGACACCCGTTCGGCGCTACCGGCAGCAGATTAGTGAACACGGCGTCCAACAAGCTGCAGAAGGAAGGCGGAAAGTACGCGCTCCTGGCTGCCTGCGCTGACAGCGGACTTGCTTACGTCGGTCTGATCGAGAACTACAAGAAGTAGGTGAACTGAATACCCGGACCTCGGCTCTAGCCTCTCATAAGTCAGCGAATATACGCGCGGTGTCCAAACACTTGGTGAGCTTAGCTTACAGTACGTGAATAAACTAAACACTCATCCGCTAGTGTACGGAATGAGGCAAGTTAGGCAGTAAAAGTAATGCATCTTTTCTCCCTAGTCCAGAATCGATCATCTCTTCTTGGGCGTTTCCAGTCCCTAACTCTCCATCACCATCATCACAGGAAATTCTTGCGCTTTAGCGTTTGCATTGCCTCTCATTTGCGTCACCATGTAGAACCCCAGCACTGCGACCGGCAGAAAACAGAGCAGCAAGCTCCGTTTAAGGCCGTCAGCCTCAATTCCTTATCTCATACAAAAAAACAAAAAGTCCCGGTTGTATCGCTTTCACAGTCAGTTCACCTTTGAATAAATCTTTCTTTCCGCGGAAGGAGTTCCTTCCTATTAGGAATTATAACTATGCCTTAGCATAATTCAATTCGCCGTGCAAGCCAGACCAACCACCTCCGTTTGTCATGGCCACTGGAGTCGATACGGAGCAGCGCTGGGGGTTTCTAACGCCTTGGGCCCACGTGCTAAGGCGTCAATACCGCAACGACCTGTGTCAACTGAAAACCAGTCCATTTGACCCAGTACAGGCCTGCGTTCCCGTGAATTTCCCTGCTTCCCATAGATGAAGTCCCAGTAACTCGAGAAGGCCAGCGCACGTGGACTATAGCACGTGGAAATATCTCCTGTTAAGCCACTGTGGGGTGGTAAGCTGGGTCTGTTTCCAGCTACGAATGACCGAACTGCGCAAGACCTCGTCCAGATGTGTGCGTTCACGCAAATCTATCATCCTAGTCGGGAATACTTGGAAATCTTAACCAGCATTGCAGCTATGAACAAGGCTCCAATAGAGGTGTTTTTCATGAAAGAATATGGTGAAGAAGGGGACCTGGGCGAACTTTTGAAGCTCTAAGAGGGAATGGGCTGAGAGATCGTTGAGCTGCATTGTAGACTCTCCAGGATTTAACAGTAAGAACCAAATAAAAGCTCTTCTAAATGCAGGGGCATCGCGACCATCTGCGCTCCTCGGCTTGAGACAACATGCAGGCAGAAACTTGACAAATGTGGATTTCTGTGACGTGTGCGAAGGTAGTTCATTGCTTTACTGCTGCTGGTGCTTTGTCTTCAACTACCAGGATCCGACTTGCTCCACTCCCGCAATAGTTCGTAGTGAAGCTCATTAAAAGCTTCGTACTCTTGACTATACACACGAATCGAAGCAAAGGTAAGCGTTGTTCTATCAACAAAAGTACTGAATTGTGGACGCACCGGAGTTGCGCAATTTTAGTAGCCCTTTCGAGCCGCGGGAAATGGTAAAGCATTTCCATCTCGTCGTTCGGTGCTGTAGCTGGAGTTCCTACTGCGGCCTATAATTCACATCAAGCAAGTCACGAACAATAACGTTGGAAGGCATTACAGCAAGAAAATACCTGGTTTCGTTTCGACTCGGTCTGCGAGCCATCATGCACATGGTCTGTTACCCCTTCCTGCGAACGACCGCGACTGCGTGGACGAACTCGACGCCGTCGATGTTTCTCTCCTGCCTGTTCCGACCCTGATGGCCGCAACATATCGACCTTGTCGGCTACTTCAGCTGTCATAGCAGGCGGTTGTAGGGCAGGTGTCTCCGCAAGAGACTTCGCCTTGACAACCACACAGCGCAACCCCAAGTCGTCCTTCTCCAGCGGCGCAAGGATCAAGAGATGGCCGTTTTCAAGTAGAACCACCCCAGCCTGCCACCGCATCACCAACATTTAAAGTCAGCATCGCTTATTCACTACAGCCAAACAACTTCCTTCCTCACCCGTTGCTTGCCTTTCAGATAGTTGGCAAACTGCTGGAACTGGGCGATGTCCCCGTGTGTCGAAGGCACCACCACTATCTGTGGAGGCTACACCCAGCACAATAATACCAACAGTCATTGCACCGTTCAATGCTTGCTCACACACCTTTCATTAAAATACTGGCAGCGCAGTTGTACATGTTGCACGCAACAAGCAATGAGCCTGTCCACTTCGGCGTAATCTATGCGCTTGACCACATCCACCGCATTGAGTCTGCCAGGACACAAGTCGTGAATACAAAACCACGTCAGAGTTCCTTCCAAGTCGTCTCTTAACTCACAAAAACAACAGGTTGATGTCTTCTTCGACACCTAATTCTGCAGTTTTACGCGGGATTTTAGACGCTAAAAAACGCACCGGAGAGCGTTTAACGCCTCGGAGTCCACTGTCGGGTATGGCAACGATGCTGCGTCCGCGATGCCCACACAGTCGAAGAGGTACTTGGACGACTTGTACACGCTGAACGCCACCATTATTGTCCCTTGTCAACTGTCATTTGAGGGGTACGTTTTTTTTTCGAGGGTACATGATTAAACGTAACCCACATCTTTTCAGCCAATCATATGAACTCCCGCTATAAAGTACGTCAGAATTCGATCCTGGAGGGAAGATGGCACGCATCGAGCGCCTGAGCCCGGACGTGGTGAACCGCATTGCGGCTGGAGAAGTGGTGCATCGGCCTGCAAATGCAGCGAAGGAATTGCTAGAGAATGCGCTGGACGCGGGAGCGACAAACGTGGCGGTTACAGTGAGCCAAGGAGGTCTCAAGCTGCTACAGATCCAGGACAACGGCCGTGGCATTCAGCGCGAGGACTTGGAGCTGGTATGCGAGCGCTTCACCACCAGTAAACTCAAGAGCTTTGAGGATCTGAAGAATATCAGGAGTTTCGGTTTTCGTGGCGAAGCGCTTGCGAGTATTTCGCATGTAGCACACGTAACCATCACGTCCCGGACGGCGGACGAGCCTTGCGCATACAAGTGCGTGGCAAGGCAATGCTGCTATTAGTATTGAAGGTAACAGCTGACGTTTGTGGGCTATTTGGTACTGTAGAGCGTCGTACCGAGACGGGAAATTGGTGGCGAAGAAACCTGGAGAATCGAAAGATCCCAAACCGTGCGCTGGAAAGAACGGCACGCAAATTATGGTGCGTTTTATCGGTTCATGAGCGATTAAGAAGAAGTTCTCATGACATTGTGGGTGGAGGATAGGTGGAGGATTTATTTTACAATCTGAGTACGAGGAAACAGGCGCTGAAGAATGCGTCGGAGCAGTACAGTCGGATCTTGGATGTGGTACAGAAGTACGCGGTGCACTTTGGAGCGAAAGGTGTGGGGTTTGTCTGCAAAAAGGTACGCTAGATTCACTTGCATTACAGTTGATATAACCACTTTTCAAGGTTCTGATTGTCCTTTTACATAGCATCGTGAAGCTTCTTGTGGTGTCAACACGACGCATAGCTCGTCTCAGCTTGACGTGATTAAAGCAATCTACGGTAGCAAGCTGGCCAGTGAACTCACTCCCTTTGAGCACATTCGAGACTCAACGACTGCAGGGTCGATGGACCTCCAGCGCCAAGTTTACGGATACATCAGCAATGCCAATTACCAGTACGTCCCAGTTATCACTGATACTCGAGGTTACACGCATCTGACTGGTTTCTTGTCGTAGTCTGAAGAAAAGTAACTTTATCCTCTTTATCAACGACCGCCTTGTCGAGTGTCCATCACTCAAGCGGGCCTGCGAGTACGTCTACTCGCTGTATTTACCGAAGAGCACACACCCGTTCATCTACCTGAGTATGGAGCTCCCGCCGCGCAACATTGACGTGAACGTTCATCCGACCAAACGAGAGGTGCGTGCTGCAGTCGTTTCTGTCTTTAATCACCGATTTAACGTTTGATACTACCTTGTAAAGGTACACTTTTTACACGAGGAAGACATTGTCGACTCGATCAGCCAAGCGATTGAGAAGCGGTTGAAAGGAAGCAATGAAAGTCGCAGTTTCTCTGTTCAACCGATCACCTCCATGATGGGAATATCCTCAGCCAACAGTGATGATACTTCATCAAAGCAGCGAAGGCGCGAAAGTGTTCAGGAAGAGAAAAAAGCCGATTCAAGCGATGAGGCGATGGACAAGCGTGAGAGCGACAGCGAAGACGAAGCCGACCGATCTGCCGATTCGATCGAGCTTGACCTTAGCAAAAAGCCGACTCCACCGTCCAAGAAGTATCAGCCCGCACTGGTAGGTTTTGACTTGAACCAATCTGCTCTTCAGTTCATTTTCCCACTCTTGCTGTGGTTGTGGATAACAGGCACCGCAGCGTTTGGTTCGAACCGACCATCGCTCCAACACAATTGACAAGTACTTTTTCCTCGAGTCCCAGAGAACGCAATTATCCCAATTGTCCCAGTCAAGTTCGCAAGGGGCGGAAGAAGAGCAAGATGCCAGCCCAGACAGAGTGTCAAAGCTAGATGACGTCGTGGAAAGCGAATCCAGTGTGGCCAGGCCCAGGAAACGGAAGCTGTCTGAAACTCACTCCAGTCAAGGTGCGAGCTTGGGGACTATTGTGTGCGCTCCCAGTCGATCTAATGTGAAGTGTATTCCTTTTCTGTGACAAACAATCATAACCTGAACCAGAGGGTGAAGATGATCGTCGGAATAGTCTGGAGGTGACTCAGAGTCCGCAGATGCTCTCGAGCGTTCAGAACCTGCTGAGTTTGATGCGACAGAAGAAGAACAAGGCTCTTACAAGGGTAAGGAAGCCCATCTGAGCCGTGGAAGCTTGTGGAGATCCTAACCATTCTGCCTGCCCAGCTCTTCCGTGAACACAGCTTTGTGGGTGTTGTCGACAAACAGTTCTCACTGCTGCAGTACCGAACGAAGCTGTACATCGCTCGACATGACGAGATCGCCTTTCATGTATTCTGCCAGCAGGCCTTACTGCAGTTCGGTGAGGCGCGGCCGATTAGTCTCCAGACTGCGTTTCCAATCTATGATCTGGTGCTTGAAGCGCTCAAGAACCCTCGAAATGGCTACGTCGAAGAGGACGGTCCTCGAGAGCAGCTCGCAGAGGAAATCAAGACGCTGCTGATCACGAACGGCCCCATGCTGTTCGAATACTTCTCACTCGACATCGACTCGCAAGGGATGCTCCGGACGTTGCCACAACTGTTACCTGATCACGAGCCATCGATCCATTCACTGCCTGAGTTCGTGTTCCGCCTGGCAACTGAAGTGAACTGGGAAGAAGAGGAGCCGTGCTTTGAGAGCGTGGCGCAGGTACTCGCTCGTTGGTACGGTGAGATGCGGTACCCGGGCAACCCCGAGCGAGAGGCCCTGGTGCTGGAGCACGTGCTGTTTCCAGCCACCAAGGCCACTGCGTTCTGTCCTCCTAATGAGCTCAACGACACGCAGCTCATTACACCCGTGGCCTGCCTCACCAACCTCTACAAGATCTTCGAGCGGTGTTGAGGGACACGCTCGAGCTGCCGCTGTAAATCTACAGTACGTCAGAGAAATCTACATTTACCAGCTTTTATCGTTGTGCACGCTTGCAACGCTGCATCATCCGCCCAGTCCATCGAAATGCTGGAAGTCGTGTCCACTACCCGCCGCACTTTCGACCATCACTCTTGGTTCAACTTCAACTTCAACTGCAACTTTCAACTGAAGCGGTGCATTTGGCCCACAGTCTTTGGATATATTTTTCCAATTGTTAATAGCATCGTGAAGCTTCTTGTGGTGACAAGCTCGTCTCAGCTTCTTAGACGGGTACTGGTACCTGCTAGTTCTCGAACACGGGTAGATTTATTGTTGCCACAGCTTAGTCTTTAACTAGGCGAGACAACGAAACGATAGCAAGTCTACTCGTAG
This sequence comes from Phytophthora multivora, assembly GCA_001314345.1. Taxonomy (NCBI): domain Eukaryota; phylum Oomycota; class Peronosporomycetes; order Peronosporales; family Peronosporaceae; genus Phytophthora; species Phytophthora multivora. Next base: position 31,159 of record LGSM01000281.1, read on the forward strand.
CGCAATGCCTCCATCGCGTCCAATTCCTTCGGTACCTTTGACGTCGTTATTTCAATGCCAGTCTCGGTGATCTACAGTGGTCACAAGGTTAGAGCGTGAGCAAAGACAAACATGATAGTGGAGTACTACATGCAAAAAGAACGTACCACAACATCATCCTCAATACGAATGCCAATACCACGGAACTCCTCAGGTAAGTCCATGTCGTTCCTCGGCAGGTAAATACCCGGCTCCACCGTCACCACCATTCCTGGCGTCAAGGGCGCCCCACGCGTGATGTGCGGTGTGTCGTGCGTATCCATGCCCAAGTAGTGGCCGATGTGCGTCGGGTTGTACTTCTGGAACTCTCTAATAGCAGAACGCGAGGCTGGGCCACTCGTGTTCTTCAAAATCCCCAGCTCAAGCATTCTCTGCATCATGATATCCACAGAATAGTCATGCAGCTCGTTCAAGGTAATCGGCTCCTTGCTTTCGATCTGCTTTCTCAAGTGTTCAAGGCACTTCTTCTGGACATCCAGCACAAACTCGTACATCGAGAGCTGTCCAGACGACAACTTCCCTCCCACAGGCCACGTGCGCGTGATATCACTCGCGTACCCTCCAGCAACCTCACAGCCCGAGTCAACCAACACCAAGTCGTGTTCGCGGAGCAAATCGCGCTTGGCTAAGTAGTGGATCACTGCCGCATTCGACCCCGATCCCACGACATTTGGGAACGCGTTCCACAGCGCACCATTCTTCTTGATGGATCCTTCAAATGTCGAGCCCAGCGCCAGCTCTGACATGCCAGGCCGTGTGTTCTTCATCATGTCAATGAATCCCTGTGCTCCAATGTCCGCTGCAAAGCGCATCCGGTTCAGCTCATTCTCTGATTTGATTACACGAAGCTGCTCCACCAGGAAGTCGCCAGCGAAGAATTTCTTGTGGAATCCCTGCGTTGCCTCCACAAACGCCTGCGAGTATCTACCCCCATCAGGCTTAAGAACAAACACCTTGTCCACTCCAGAGAGGAGTTTGTGCATGGTAGGCGACAAAGACGTGAGCTGATAGGCATCATCTGCAAGATACCGGTCCTTGGCTCCGTCCAGCCCGATACGAGCGCCATCCCATTGCTCACTGCATCAAAATGATCACTAAGTTAGTGACAGTAACACTCAATAGATTACCTGGTAAAGAAACACCTACCTGTGCGGATCCCGAGGACGAACGAAGAGCACGAACGAACACTTGTTCTGGGTCTTTAGCAGCACAGCGTGAGCGTCAGGCTCCTCCAGGCCTGTCAGGTACATGAAGTTGCTGTTCTGGTGGAAGTCCCACGGGATATCGTGCGTCATGTACTTGACCTCAGCCGCGTTGGTAATAAGCGCCGAGTTGTCAGGCATCGTCGCGAACAGCCTCTTGCGGCGCTCCTGGAACTCAGTAGCCGGTAGTCCTGAGTAATAGCCATCCTAGCGAAGTCAGTATTTCTCCCTCTACAGTGCTTTACGGATCGCGTACCGGGCTGCAGACAGCCAGGCTGCACCTCAAAGGGGTTGAACATCTCGTGGTCACTTGCAGCAGCAAAAGTCGACTTGTATCTCGACGCGAAGGCCCGGGCAGATCCCGCTCGGGCTTGCATAGCTCGCAGCGCCACCTTCCGCAACATGTTGACGCACTCCAAGCAGCTACTGTATGGAGTTGAGGCAGGGATACGATGTGCAATGTCGCTTGAATGTAACACGGCATCAATGCCACTGAAACGAGGTGCCACTCGAACGAGTGATCACCTCCCGTTAAAGTACGACCGGTTTGACTGGCCATCGCCAGTCTTACAAATTCCGACGAGCTACCGAACGTTCAGCTCCGAAAAGGGACCCGCGAGGCAGCAAGGAAGAGGAAGAGTTCGACGTCTTTTAGCAGCCGCGTGACACAACCAAGATGCCGCAGCATGAGCATATGGAGATGCACCGCAAGCGCCACGGCGTGCGCATGGATGCCGCCGAGAAGAAGCGCAAGAAAGAGGCGCGTGAGGTGCACCGCCGCTCACAGTTTGCCCAGAAGGTGCACGGCCTGCGCGCCAAGCTGTACAACCAGAAGCGCTTCAAGGAGAAGGCTGCCATGAAGAAGACGCTGGCACTGCACAACGAACGTACCAACAAGCACGCCAACGACGACGAGATCCCGGACGGCGCCGTGCCGTCCTATCTGCTCGACCGTGAGGGCGTCTCCCGTGCCAAGGTGTTGAGCAACACTGTCAAGCAGAAACGGAAGGAGAAGGCTGGCAAATGGGACGTGCCTATCCCCAAGGTCAAGCCTATTGCTGATGACGAGATGTTCAAGGTGCTACGCTCTGGTAAGCGCCGCAACAAGGCGTGGAAGCGTATGATCACGAAGGCCACGTTCGTGGGCGAGAACTTCACGCGCAAGCCGCCAAAGTACGAGCGCTTCATCCGTCCGAGTGCCATGCGCTTCAAGAAGGCCCATGTCACGCACCCGGAACTCAAGACCACTTTCCAGCTTGACATTCTCGGTGTTAAGAAGAACCCGCAGAGCCCGCTGTACACACAGCTTGGCGTCATGACGAAGGGTACCATCATTGAAGTGAACGTGAGCGAGCTCGGTCTGGTGACTACCTCAGGCAAGGTCGTGTGGGGCAAGTACGCCCAGATCACGAACGTGCCGGAGAACGACGGCTGCATCAACGCCGTGCTGCTCGTGTAATTGCCGTTTATAACTATAGATCCCTTTGCAATCATATATCTCTTCACACCCCATGCTTGTCTTTCAGTTTTTGATGTTGACTTTTTACCCAAAGATATTGTGGCTGTCCAGTTCGAATTGGCTAAACAAATGGTAAAATCATTTTCGCATATCACACTGGATTAATCTATGCATAGAAACAAGGGAAGTCTCTCCCAAAACCAAAACTCGACTCGACGAACTCCCGTATCGGTGCGAAGACGCTCGGGCGTTCTCTAACGTCACTGCGCCACCCCCCACTCCCCACTTCGCTTCGCGATGAACGGTAACAAGACGCACTCGGTGCACTTCGACCCGTCGGTGCGCTCGGACCCGGACAGTGGACGCTCCACGACGTCCGCATCCGCTCCCACCCCCGTTCTCCCCAATAGTAATGCGCCAGCTCCAACTCCCCCCAAGAGGAATAGTGTCGTGCGGAAGATCATGCTGCAGACAATTGGAGAAAACTACGAGGACACTTCACTAGCCGCTGTACAGAACTTCGTGGCCAGTATGGAGAACTACTGCGCGTCCACCGAGAGCTTAGCGAGTCTCGGCAAGTCGCTCTACACGTCCCCTGCGCTGGTCTTCGTGGTGGACGACGTCATGCGCGTCATCCTCTGGAATGACTGCGCGGTCAAGCTCTGCGGCTACTCGAGGGAGGAGATGGCAGGCCGCAGTCTACTGAAGGAGCTGCCGTATCTGGTGCCTCCTGCCACAGCCAAAGTGCTGGCTGATGCATTGACGCATTGTGTCCGGGGATCTCCAGTCGCTAGTGTCATGTTGGAGTTTATTGCCAGAGATCAGACCAAGGTCACGTTACTCGGGTCCTGCACGCCATTGGTGGGGAACCCTGTGGGAGCTGGGATGCTTGTGGTGGCTCAAGATCTCACTCATTTACCGTTCGCAATGGTGGACAAGAAGGCAGTTGCAGAGACTCCGGCAGTGCTGGATCAAACGCAAGCAACACGTACGTTTGGTATGAATTATTGCTTTTTATTGTACAAGGAATTGATATTTTCTTTTTTTTTGTTTAAGCTTCCGAGACGCAAGTTGCGGAGACGGCTGTAGTACCTCCTGTGCAAGTTCCGGTGCAGGCTGCGGCTGCTCCAGCTCCTGTACCTGCTGCAGTTGCGTCGAATGCTTCGACGATCCCAGGATGGAGTGAGATTGCACCGAACTACTCTATTGAATGCGTGCTTGGACAGGGAAGCTATGGCCAAGTGGTGCGTTGCAAGCACCTGCCGACGGGAGAGATCGTGGCAATTAAGAAGATCCAGAACGTCTTCTCAGACCCGATCGATGCCAAGCGCATTCTGCGTGAATTGTGCATCTTACGGCAGCTGCGGCATCCCAACATTGTGCAGATTCGAGAGATTATCGCGCCGCTCGACATGGACCACTTCCAGGATCTTTTCGTGGTGTTCGAGTACTTGCCGTCCGACCTGGAAAAGCTTCTCCACTCGCCACAGTTCCTTACGGCCGAACACTTGAGGTGGCTGTTGCTGGATCTGCTCAAGGCGCTGAAGTACATGCACTCGGCCGAGATTGTGCATCGCGACCTGAAGCCCGCCAATGTGTTACTCAATCTCTCGCCTGTAGCTATCAAGATTTGCGACTTTGGACTCGCGCGTGGCCTCTCGTCGTCCGCATCCACTACAGGACGGAAGCGGAAGCGTCTAGGCGATGGCTCCACCCCAGAAGAGACCACTCTACAGGGCGTTGGCGTACACCCCCGTACCCCCGCTCGTCGTATCCAGCGGCAGCTCACAGAACACGTCGTTACAAGATGGTACCGGGCGCCCGAGATTATTTTCCGAGACCATGACTACTCAGCTGCTATCGACGTGTGGTCGGTACGTTGTTCTCCCAATAGTTTTTGAGATGGAGAACTTATCTATGAGCGGTGATTGTCTCTTTCTTTACAGGTCGGATGTATCTTTGCTGAGCTACTGAGTATGCAGAAGAGCAGTGTGCCGTCACACTACCAGCGTGAGCCGATCTTCCCGGGTGTTTCCTGCTTCCCTCTCAGCCCTGGAGCTGGTCAGGTCGCGTTGCCGCAGGATAGCCGAGACCAGCTGAACACGATTCTGGACGTGCTTGGCACGATGGAAGAAGAGGATATCGCTGAAATCGCAGACCCAGACGTGCAGTTCTACCTGCGCAGCCTCCCGCCCCGACCCAAGCGCAACCTGCAGGAAATGTACCCGGGAGCTGAGCCTGAGGCCATTGACTTGCTAACGTGGATGCTCAAGATGAACCCGCGCAAGCGCGCGACTCTTGATGAGGCGCTGTCACACAAGTACCTGGCCAGTATCCGGTCGCTTGAGGAGGAGATTGTGGCCCCTGCAACGATCCAGCTCGAGTTCGACGAGAAGAAGATGAAGGTGACGGAGATCCGCCAACGGATGGTCGGTGAGATTCGGTTCTACCACCCAAACGCTGGCAGTAGTGCAGCTGCGAGCTCTTCAGCACGGGGGGCTCAGCCGAACGGTGTCATTAGCAAGAAGGCGAAACAAGGTTGAGAGATACTACGCAAGAAACATAGTAAAACACACACAAGTAGTACATGTAGTAGATTTTTCCAACCACTTTCAGGTCCAACGAGGGATAATAAAACTGCTCGCCCTACCTACACTACGTTCTACCTACTCGAAGATCAAAGACTGAAGCAGGTTCTCCATTCCATCCATAGCGTGCGCGATCGCCTCCATTGAGCTCGCGTACGAAATGCGCATCCCGAACTCGTCGCCGAACTCCGAGCCCGGCACAACGGCGATGTGCGAGTCTTGCAGCAAGTGAGCACAGAAGTCGTCGACGCTCGTGAGCGCCACGCGCTTGTCCGCAGTGAAGGCTTTCTTGCCTTTAAAGTAGAACGACAAGTCCAGGAACACGTAGAACGCTGACGTCGGGTACGCGAAGCGCACATTGGGCATGGCAGTCAGCCGCTCGACGATGTAGCCGCGCTTGGTGTTGAGGTTCTTCATGACTTCTGTGATTCGGCGCTCACCCTTCTCCATGCACTCCAGCTCGTACTTGAGAGCCTCCACGGCTGCCACTTGGCCCACAGTGTTTGGGCACGACGTCAGTTGTGCCTGTAGTAGCGTGCAGGGGTCGATGTAGTATTTGGGCGCCGCGAGGTAGCCCACACGCAGACCGGTCATGGCGTGCGCCTTGGAGAAACCGTTCACCAGCAACGTACGCTCGTACATGCCCGGCAGAGTGGCGAAACTCACATGCTTACGCTCTGGTACGCCCTCGTCTTGGTACAGTAGCTGTTCGTAGATCTCGTCCGAGACAACGACGATGTGGCGGAACTGCGGCTTGCGCAGCACTGCAGCAATCCGCTCCAGGTGTTCAGGACTGTGCAGCGTGCCCGACGGATTGCTCGGATTGCACAGGATGATGGCCTTGGCGTCCGGGTGCGCCGTGAGCGTTTTCTCGAGTTCCTTCGGGTTGATCAGGTAGTTCTCTTCGAGCGTCGTGCGTAGTGGGATGGGCTCTGCGTACACGAGCTTGACGATCTCCGGGTAGTTTAGCCAGTAGGGCGTCGGGATAATGACCTTCTGGCCAGGACGGCACACCGTGTACAGCGCCTGGTACACGGACTGCTGCGCGCCGTTGGACACGAGAACCTCCGTGGCTGGGTCGTACTTGAGCCCCTTGGCCTTCTCCAGGTACGTCGAGATGAGGCCGCGCAGCTCTACAAGCCCCTTCATGTGCGCGTACTTGATGTTGCCTTCGATCATGGCCTGAGCCCCTGCGGCGAGCACACGCTCGTGCGGGTTGTAGTCCGGTTCGCCCACACACAAGGACCAGACCTGCTTCCCCTCGGCCTCCATTTGCTTCGTCTGGCCATGGATCATCACGGTCTTGGCGACTGTCACCTTCTGGAACATCGGGTTCAGCGGGTACTTGTCGGCCATTGTGATGTTTGTTCCGGTCTCGACGCGGCCGGTCTTGCGCGATAGGTCGGCTGTCGTAGCCTCTTTGCTCTGCGACGTCGCGTAGGAGCCCAACACGCGCACGAACGCGCAGATCTCGCTCAGTCTCCGCATGGCCGCAGCCATGTTGGTATTCGTGAGGTGGCCCTGCACGTCCACGTAGAAAAGATATTTGTACCGGCGGGTGTCCACGGCCTTGTCACCATTTTGCTGCGGTGCTCGACCGTCCCACGGACGGCTCTCGATCTTGGTCAGGTCCAGGTCACGCTGCGAGAAGACCGCGAGCGCGCGGTTGAGCATGCCCTTGGCCGAACTGTCCTTGAAGCCGAAGACCAGTGACGTCTTGAACTCAACGCCGGCGGTCTTCTCATCGAGCGCCAGGTCCTCCTTCTTGGAGAGCAGCAGGAACCGCGTGTACGTAGCCGGGTTTGCGTCCTGTTCGGGTGTGGATGGCTCCTGCAGGTCGCACTCGCTCACGACGTGCAGGCCGTACTTGAGCAGCAGGTCGTAGTTGGCGTGGATGCTGCCGAGTGTGGACGTCTCGATGGGCAGGACAGCGAAGTCCACCTCCTCGTCCTGCACGGCGGCGCACGCGTCCTCGGCGCGCTTGAACGTGACGGCCGAGGCCGAGTTGTCGACGAAGTGACGCGCAGCCCTCTCGGCTATGCCGACTTCGTAGGCGATCTTGAGTTCCGCGCCCATGGTTTGCAGTTGAAGTGGTGATCAAAGTGTGTGCAGTGCTGTTGACACGTCCAAATCGGAAATGAGTGTGTTTTGACGGCTGCAAAGCGGACAAGCGGGCCGGACACCATGCGCGAAGGGGGCGGAGGTCTTCATGCACTGCCGCGCACGACTACTGAGCGAAGCGTGACAGCAGCCGCGTCATGGATCGCGGAGCTTCGGGACGCCGCCATGGCGGGCTGCTTCAGATTCCGGCGCGACCAAGCACGATGTTTGGTCGCAGTAAAGCTCTTTTATGCGATAAACGGGAAAAAAGTCCATACGGGTCTTTTCAAACGGGTGAAAACAATTTTCAGTGTTCGTACTTTGAAAAACCCATATAAAATTCATTTATCACATTTGCGCTGTTTCCTAGTTGCTTATATTCCGATACATGTATAATATACATGTATATTAATAATACTGTATGAGTCGTACAGTATGACACTGCACTGTCTAAAATTATTCTCGACACTTATTTTTGACAGATTTTTGATGGTAGCCTACAACTAACTCGCTCATCCCCCAGTCGGAAACTAGCAAAAGACTTGCAACCTGAACTACAGCTCGTGAAAGGCTGCGCTGGAACTGGTTGGGAGTGCGTTTCCTTAAGGACGAGCACTCGTGGGAGATGTACAAGGCCTGGGCACTGCCTCTTTCGTCCGCTGCTCGTCGTCTTGAAGATGCTACCAACGAATCAGCCGCCATTGAATTCTAAAGCACTCGTTGCCATGTGGCCTTCAGATACTGCGAGCGCGAAGAATCGAGCGACGCACTCAATTCAATTTCTAAATTGATTCAAGATTGATGAACTCTATATCGGTAGATGCATCAACACTAACTAAAATAACTCGATAACAACATAGCGCTACAAAGAAATGAAGCCGTCACCCATGCTGGTGACTCCGTCATCGATTCAACGAGACTCCCTAGACACTAGCCAGCGTCGTCGTAGTTGGGCATTAATTCTTCGCCTGCTAGATATCTGGAAACGACTGCAAGTCAGCTATTACGGTGGTAAATATTCTGTCCATCGAGTTCTCGCCGTGGATGAATACACTCAATCCACTTCGCTGAGTCGAGTTATCCTAATTTGTACCAGTACTCCAATGCCGACAGTTGCGCTCGTTTTGATTCAAGAGGCAGTTCCACTTCAAGACCCAACGCTGGGGTGGAGTGAAAACTACGGGTTTTGGATTCGTGTGACGATGCTAGCGCTCGTGATTCCCCTGATGTGCGCGGATCAAACCAAATATCTTATCGATGACGTTGTCATATCATGGCGCCAAATGGTTTTGCTGTCTCTGATGGCGACTTGCGCGTTTACAGTTTGCGCCACTTTCGTTTCAGCCCACCTAATATTTCCGATCCCATTCTCTGTGCTGACTCTAGCCCCACACTTCTATCCGACACTCATTATTTCGTATCGGATCGTTGTAGGTGGCCGCGTATTTCGTGAATTGTTCCAGCACCAAGAGCAGCTGATCCGTTGCCTTACTTTCCCATTCCAAACAAATATCCTGTTGAGCGTAACGTGGCCACACCGATTCTAAGAGGTCCTGATTTGTCAAGTATTGTGGCAGTAAAAACTTCACGATTGCAGAGATTCAGCTCCTTTTGGGTGAAACGAATTGGAGGAAACCATCAGATTGTACCTGAAGCACCAAGATTAACACCACCAACGTTCGTATCTTCTCAGAAGAGTATTGGATCCTACCGCTCTCACTCTTTGCCAAGGAGCAGCACCATTTTACGAGAATCCCTCGAAGTTCTATTTTCCCTCGAATGCCTCATCACTACAGCCTACTTGGAAGCTGCGATCCCATTCTTCTATAGCACTTACATTGTGATTATGACGTCCCTCCCAAGCGCCAAATATCACTCGGAGATGACTGGGATCACGACCGAATACGTCGGCTCGAAGGTCCTCTTTCTAATTGGATTTGGGCTGCTGCAGGTGTTTTCGTTTGTCCTTTTGCTCGTGTTAATCAAGAAAAACTGCGGCATGAAAGCGTGGTATCAACTTGCCTTCGTGCTGGATACGCAGATGTCACAAGCCCAAGGAAAACTTGTGGCTTGGACGGTCATTACTTTTTGTTTCCGTGTCGTGCATTTTGGTACGTGTACGTAGTCGAAGTTTGTGGTTTGCCGATTAAGCTAATGGTTCTCTGTGATAATAGGCGTCGGACTTCGCGTTTGACTTCTGAGGAATTCGAATTGATCTAGAAACAATCATCGTTTTTGAGCTTGCGCATGAATGGAGTCTATCTACCCAGTACTTCGAAGTACTTCTGATAGTAATTACTATGACTTATGGAAGCACTATTGCATGCACGCACCACGACAATTCGCCACAAATTGTACTCACATGTCAAGATTAATGGCAAGACAGCTCGAAACGTATTCACATTCTTGCATGTGCATGCACATCGAAAATGCGTCGCTAGCTGGAGATCTCACCACCTCTCTCAATTTTGGGCAACGTGGTGATTCTAAATCGATTCTTGCTGCTACTGTGACAGCACAAATGCAGCGTTCCCTCATTTCATAAAACAATACAAATTTAACGTAGTTGACATTCGAACTACTAAACAAATGACTTACTCGAAATGCAACGCGCCCAGCGACTGCTCCAGGCCGTCCAACGCGTGCTCGATCGTCTCCATCGAG